>BSBM01003172.1:0-46382 GCA_027924585.1 Larix kaempferi | reverse complement strand
ATCCAGCTTGTTATGATACTAGTATAATCAATGGTACTCCTTTTACACATGTTCTAACCTTACTAGTGATTACCTTTGATTAGGCTGATATGAGTGTTATACGGATTAAGTATAATGTTATATTACCCTTACTTTACCATTACCCATGGATAGCTCAGATCAAGATGAACAAGCTAAGTAGAGCTAATTCAATACAAGAAACAAGCAATAGAGTAAACAGTGATTAGATCATACCCTTGTCGACACTATTCCCGTAATCAATCGTATCATGTTATTACTGTACAAGCTTCTTGTTAGTGAAACAAAACTCTTGTTAGTAACTCTAATAACCATAGATCACATATTATGTATATACTTATGGTGAAACAGGTGTTATAACGAGTAGTAATAAGCTCGGCATAAGCAATAGTGAACATAAGGTGTACTGTTTCCAGCTTAATCCACGTAATTAAGGGAACATATTATAGTAATGGTTTGTAAGCTGCTCTTTATAAAATAGTAAGCATCAAATAAAAGCTATTCCGTAATATGAGCTTTAATGTATACATAGCTCTTTCCCATCATAAGGTTAATCAAGCACAATAAAGCATGATACTAATCATCATGTACAAGCTTAGTTTACAGAACACTTGCTTAAGTATAGTGATTGCCATTAGTATCAAGTATTGGTAACATCATTGGAGTATCAACAAGTACTGAGCTTTTACAAGCATTCAATGGAGATACTAGTGATGAAAGCAACAGGTAACTAGTAATGAATAGCACTACTTGTAACCCTTACTTTGTATTGGAATCAGATCATCTTCTTATGTCAAATACTGTGATGTATGGGCTAGCTCGAATACTTAGAGTACATGTATCAAATATAACTAATATTACCATATATATTCCTGTGAGATTACAATGATAACAAGTAAGTGTTACTGGTTAGTATTAATACCATATCTCTTGTATCGAATTAATCTTATCACAAAGGGAGCTGGTTCTACTTATGACATATATGATATGGCAGTTTGTACCTGTATTACTTATGCTAGGTTATGGCTTATTCATCTGCTTTTAGCTTATTGTTTAAGATGAGCTTAGCACTAGTAGTAATACGTGATCTGCTCTTAGTTTACCATTACTTATAGCTTACCTTTATAAGTGTTATGGAGATTATAGATATTACGTCTATTCCAACATAAGTAGTATAAATAAGCATAATGATTTCAGAGAGTCTAATCTATGTAAAGACAGTAACCTGAATAAACAGAGATAGTGTGCATACTAGGCTAAACCTATAATTACTGTTAATTATGGAAACAACATATCCGTAATCACACTTAGTTACTAGCAGCTGTGATAAGACGTTTCATCATGTTTGAAATGAGTACTAGGTATGAGCTTAGATAACCAAGCAGCTTCAACTAAGCTAAGCTTCATATATGATTAACCACCAGTATTCAGAGTATTAAGTAGTATAAATACCATGGAACTAAGACTGATTAACTAGATTGGTATCTGTTTTACCAGTGTAAGCATTCCCATAACTAGTACCTTGTCATTACTTGTACGTACAGCTGCTTATACTGATTGCACTCATAGTAATCTCCATATCTATTGCACTCACTCATATGCTTAGTTATACTAGTAAGCTTTGATCACTCATTAGTGTTGCTATTGATTAGCTCGTGTACAGACCACTTATCATATTTGATTACGGATTTGCTTAGACTGATTGGTTAGGATAAGTAGATAAATTACACTTATATCTGCATAAGCATGTATGACTAGTATTACCATTAGATCACTGGTTTCAACATGACATGAAAAGTTATGTATAATAGTAAATACACGTTTGAGCTAAGCTCTTATGTATGATTATAACCTAGTACTAAACCCATTCTATTTATAAAACTATTGGTACCTGCTTATATTCAAGGGTTTATGTCCTAATATTATGGGAATAACTAACATAAAGCTAAGATACATAGAGGCTTAGTTTACCCTATACAAAGAATACTAGACGTATTAAGCTTTCTCATATTACTAGTACGGTTTCAATTCCATAGGTTGAGTCACCATATCGAGTTATGTTTTATCTATAACTACTAAGTAATGTGTAAGTGATTACTATAAGCTGATTACCTTGGATATGGACCTAGCACGTATTACAGATCGAGTTAAGCTTATATAAACTGTTCCTACTAGGGTAATAAAACTGGTTTAGCTAATAGATCACACAACACATGATGTAAGTATGAGGTTACTAGTACTGATTACACTACCTTCTTTCTATAACATCTCTATCATATTACTTCAATAGTTGAAACTAGCACTAATCTTCCATTACCTTATATACTTAATTAGGGTAAATACTATGATTCCAGTTCTTAGCTTTATGAAACAGGTTCATTACTATTACTGATTTTATTATGTCAAAATAATACACATAGGGAACAGCTAAGCTCTTGATTCCATAGAAGTAAGCAACTTTGTATAACTTTATTATAAGCAGCTAGTACATGGACTTAGTACCTGTATTCTTATAAGATATGAACAAGGAAGCTGATGATACTCTTTAGCCTTACTAACACTAAAACGAAACTCGAAAAACATGGGAATGTAAGTACAGTATTAGATAAGCTTATACGTATACAGATTAGGTTACAGTGTAATCCCGTATTCAATATACTATGAGCATTATCTAGGTGATTACTCATATGGGCTTTAACACTACTTATGCTTGGGATATGAGTCTTATTACCATTACTAAGCTAGGTGAAAGGTGTGATGCTTAGTTATGCTTATACTGTAAGATCAGTGAAATTAGGTTGGTTTAAGCTCAATATCACTATGGAATCAGCTTTATGATTGAATTGACTACTACTAGTGTAATGAAGCTTTTATTATGCAGATACAATGGTTGATACCTACACGTCTAGCCTTGTATTACATGATACTCGATAAGGGTTAGCTTCTCATGCACAGTACTTATGTGATGCATACTTAACTGATACTAAGCTGGTATGGTAATACAGAGATAAAGCTGGAATACTACTAGTATAAATACAATGCCATTCCTAATATGTATGCTATTGAAGTGCCTCTATTCCCTTAGGTTATACGGAATCATACAGCATCCAATTTCAGTAAATTAGGCATATATATATAGAGTAGTCATTGCTTGTAATCTATAAGTGTAATAACTCTAATCATAAGTACCATGTATTATCCCCATATATTGCCCTAATTTTTATAGTTCAATATGTGATAGCCCGATGAATCTATAATAATAGGTTAATAAGGGATAGCAACATGATTGATACTATACAATGAGCAGGACTATGGTGTAATATAAATTAGAACATATATCTTTTGGTTCCAATCGTATTCATTATGGAATTACTAGTAACCTTGTCTAGCTGTAACACTAAGAGGTAATCACAGCTTAGCTTGCCTCGTAATATGACTGGTTTCATTCTATTGGCTTCATAATAGAGATGAGGTTAAGATGAAGAGCTTAGACGTGTACTAAGCTGGTAAATCATGCTACTAGCTTTGATGCTTGCTCCTTACTTTTTATGATAAGAGCTATTTCATAATAGATGAGATAGAGTCTCCTATATATATATAAGCTAAATTTATATATATAAGCTAAATTACACAGGATTAGTCATACTTGCATTCCATGATGTTGCTTTTACCCATAATATGTTGAAAGCTGATGTAACGATCTCATACTAACTGCATTACTAGTACTTAATGAAACATGATATCACTGTTACTGAATAAGGATAAGAGCTTAGATCTGGTCCCATTGATTAATGTAATTACATGAGTAATAAGGGATAAAAAAAGAAGTATCAATAAGGTAGTGTAAGATCGAATCCCATTATGACGTATTATACATAACAATATAAGGTGTGAAAGAGCTTATACTAGTATTTTTATCTCTATAGAAGTATCCAGCATAACTATGATAGATATGAGTAATTCCCTCCATATTTGATTATACATTATACGTGTTCATTCCAATTACGGCACCAGGATTACTTAACCATAATAAACCGTATATGATTAATATGGATCTACTTAGCTTCATTGATTCCAAACTACCTGTACTAGTAAGATAGTGGTATAGTTAAAGCACATCATATATTGTATTAGGTGTAATCTGATTAGTATCGCATATTGTAAACAGGTGGTTAAGCTGATATGATACTGCTTATATTACTAATAAAGCTTCATGTGCTAGTATTGATCCCATGCATATTAGTTACTTACACTATCATAACAAGCATTGATTCATACGTAAACATATGAGTTTATAGTATCAATTATTAGGGAAATAGAACAGATCCTGTTCATTAACTTACAAGCACTTATATTATGGGAATAGAGTAGTATCATAGAAGCTGAACCAATATGAATAGCCCATATGAGTAATCATGAAAGCAAAAACATATGGTCTTCCTTATCCTTAATTACGATGATAAAGCACGATACCCTGATCATTAGGTAAAGACCAGTATGTGTTAATTACGCTATCTCCCTAATAAGTACTATCACTACATGTTCCTACTTATAACTATGATCATAACTCTATTGTGTTGGTACATATGCTCGTAACTAGCTTCTGTTCCTTGTAATCACCTTTCATTCAACTGCATGTATTTGAATATTCAATAGAAGAACCTGTTTCAGATCAATCAAGGGAATCATACTAGTAATGTCAATAGATTACGTTATATGCCTAATTAGTCTTATAGTAAAAACACTAGTACATAGCTATACGTATCAGTATTGAGTAAGCATTAAATTAGTATATCATATATTGAAACCACAAGTACTCAAAGCAATGGTAACCAATTTAGCTGTACCCTAATATGTTTACCTTAAAGCAGGTTCATAAGTAATAGATAGAATGACACAAGGTTATGATACTCTGAGTTATTTGCCATAATAAGCTAAGCTAACCCTATCTAATATCATGAGGTTACGTAATCAAATAGGATAAAATGGTAATTACTGTGCTTACATATATAAAGGAGTGTGTAAGCTCTATATAAAGTTCATGGGCAAACAAGCAAGCGTGATACAAGCATATTTTATTAACCATATTCATATACGTAAAAGATACCATGCTAATTTTATATAATGAAATACGCTTGTTACATCTCTATGCTCATAACAATTATGGGATTACTGGTATGTAAACTAGTATTAATATGGATATCAGTGTTATCGTGTCATTATAAGCAATGAAGCTTCTCCTTATCTATTCCATTATGTCTAATCCGTGTATTAGCTTATTGTAATATTTGTACGTGTACCTCATGTTATCCATGGAATTGGCTTAAGTTAAGCATACTACTCTTATAAAGGTATCAACTATTACCATTAATTTTTATGTATAGAAACAATAGATCATTACTAACACATACTTATAGGCTCGTATTCAATGGGTTTTATTATCCAATAGTGATTTATTATGGTTATAGCGGTACTTATATGACTGATTGCCCTATTTTACTCTATTGGAAGGGTATGTTACTGATGACATGTAATGAATAAGGGAACATATACCATGCCATATATATAGAAAAGGGCGTATTCTACACATATCACTGCTATCCTTGGACGGTATCTTCGTAAGTAATTAGATAGAGTAATACAGGTGTAATCACGAGGTATAGTTCATGATGTTCATGTTATATCAAGTATAGAATCACTGGAATCCTCTGTATTTACGTAATCAGTGAGCATAGAGTTAAGAGAGTAGTCATGGGTACTAACAAGGGTACTCATTCTAAGCAATCAGTGATAGGTATATTTATAATCAAATAGGTAACAAAGCTAAAGTATGACTAATATGTAACATGGGTAGAGTAAGATAAGTAATCAATACTAGCTAGTGGTTACTAAAATCCTTACAAGTATCACCAATCATCTTACCATAAATAATGGACATTTTTATATCACAGTTCGACATAAGCATCATTACACGCTATGTGAAAGGTGTACAACTATAACCAATCAGTCTTACGTAATCAAAGGACCCTATCTATCAAGCTGTAACATGTATACTTATACAAGGCATATCATTCAACATTACATACTGCTTAGAGTACACTATCTCCATAATAAGCTAAGCTGTTGATTAGATTGAATAGCTTGTTTACTTGTATCTGCTTAAGTAACATGAACAAATTCCATAGAGGTAATGTAACTAGTATCGATATCTCTATACACCGTATTCATAAGCAGGAATAAGAGTATAAGCTTGATTACTGTGTTTACGTATTGAGTATATCACATAGAGCTCTTTCCATATATGTAAGGTACAAGTAAGCTATGATTACTGATTCTTATACATAACTTGAATAAGTACGAGTAATAGGATTGATTACCCACTTGTTTTATATGATATTACTGACATAGATAACTTTATTTGGAATAGTGGCCTTTTTTCCAAAGTCCCCTGCTCGGTAGGAGTAGCTCGTTGCCCTTCTACTTTATTATTGGAGTCTCTCTCCTCTTCCCCACCGTTTCAAAGGGTAAATAAGTCACCTTTCAAAAGCTTCCCCATCGAGGCGCTACATAAACTTCGACCTTATTATTTGGCATTTGGTTGTGCCAATAAACCTTGGAACCTCGCTCCAAACAGTTCAAACCTCACTTCAAGGATCAAGATTGCTTCATGAGGTGCGTGGCAGTGCATGCGAGCCATTGCTTCATTAGGCCCTTTATGTAACATGTAGAGGACCCAGTGTAATGAGGCAATCGGAAGTACTCGAGACAGATAAATAGATGACTAGACACAAAAAATCCAGAGGAGCTTACTACTTTATAAGTTTTTACATACATACAAGAAAGACAAGAGATAAACTAATGAATTTAGGATCAATTAAAATCACTTTTCGAGAACGCATAAAACTCTAGTAAATTATATCCTTATAGAGTTTTAAGCTATAGTAGAATCACAGGTTATTACCGTTTCCCCCTCTCCCAATAATCACGTAGATAATCTATAATAGAACATAGGAGATGTAGCAAAATAACTGACCTTATGACGTAACTCTATTAATGAATACTAAGGAATGGATCATTACCTCTTTTTTACCTGAGCGAAGGATACATTCTACTTCAATATTATATATACCCGCTTAAGATAGGACAACGCCCACCCCATTTAGATCCATCAAAGCATCCCCAGAACCAGTAACAAACAAAGCTATCAGCTAGAAGTCCTTTTTAAAGTAATGACTCTATAGCTTGGTCTTAAATTGAACTGACTTTATTTGAAGTAATTACGCTTTAGCAGCATTGTCGAGGGATTTACCTTACCGGCCAACTCTTCATTTAACGCAGTTAGATAAACTGAGATTATATCTGTGAAATAAGTAAAGGGGTCAGGACTTTATTGGATTGACCCAGGCCCCTATATTTATTCCCCTCAATCTAGCTAGGTCAGGTTATCACTATATTCTTCCCTCAATCGCTCGCTATAAGATTATACCTTACCCGAGCTATAAGTTATGACCTTACATAATGGCCTTGCAATGTCTTCTGTAACATGTAAGGGCCTATTATGTCAAACAGGCCATGCTATGCCTGCTATCTATTTTTCCTTGGCCCGTGTACACCAGTATTGAATCATATATTATATCGGAATAAATAAAAAGGGAAGGGGGTTACAGTTAACGATCAATGTATAATAAATAAAGAGGTTTATTACCTATATATATAACAAAACTATGGAAGAGTCATCAAGTATGAATATGTATCCAATAAAATAAAGGAACTTCTACAAGAATAAAACTTATAAGAGAAGAATAATATAAAAGGAATCTTGTATAGGAAGGAAGCTTTAAGTAAAGTACATCGATAAATCTGCAATACATAGGTATGTAGCGGTAAGAATTTAGCGGGCCCCTGAATACCACGTTGGTGGGTTATTCTGTTCAATTCAATCCATGTCCCACCACTGGAATGGCTCCTTGACCACAATGGGTTGTAGCAACATCTCATCTCTCGCCAAGGGACATCCCACACGTTGACACACATCACACTTCTGTGCATACTCAGCTGCATCTGCAAACAGGGTCGACCATAAGATACCTACGCATAGTCTCCTTACCCCCGTCCTCTGCTCAAACCATCATGTGCCTCCCATGAGACTTCCTATCGTTCATGATCTAGAATGCATCTGCGTAGAATTCCATCCATCGCCAACTTATATAGCTTCCCTACAATCAATTGGTAGTTGGCGGTGCGGATGACTAGTTGTCAGCATTGGTGCCAATCATATCCCTCGGCACGGATCCTATACTGAGGAACTCGACGATCTTGGCAAGGAAGTCTGGAATGGCTTCAACACGGAAGAGATCAGCATCATGGAGTTCATCAACTGGCCTTGTGGCTTCCCCATTCTGTATGCACAAAAGGTGATCTGGCTGGCCCAACATTCTGCTTACCTAGTTTGACCACCACCTCGAATGAACTCCTGGAACAATAATAACCCGTGGAAAATTATCCCTTACAGGACCAGATTCTTTTCCAAGTATTTTAATGCCGAATGATCTATGAATAACTTAAATGGGCGGCCAAGAAGATAGTGACAGAACTTTTGAAAGGAATACACCATTGCCAACCCATCCCGCTTGGTAGTCGTGTAATTGTGTTCCGCCCGCGAAAGCTTCCTACTTGCAAAGTACACCGGGTGATCCATATTACCTTCCCTTGGTTGCACCAAAACATTACACAATGCGATGCCAGAGGCATCCACATGCACATGGAAAGTCTTTCCCCAATAAGATAACACAAGGATGGGCGCGGAGACCATGTGTTGTTTCAACTCGGTGAACCCTATGTTGCAGTTGGCCGACCAGATTAAAAAGACCCCTTTACGGAGCAAGTACTCCGTCGGCGCTATAAGCTTCACATCACCTCTGATGAACCTATGGTAATACCGGTATGACCCAACGTGGACTGTAGCACTGATACTGTGTCTGGTGCCAGCAAGTTTAGTATTACGGAGATCTTAGCTGGATCAACAAGCAATCCTTCTTTACACACAATGTGCCCTAGCGAAACACCAAATGGAGTACAAAAAAGACACTTATTCAAATTATTTAGGAACAGTTGCAGCTTCCGACACTTATTCAACATCAACCGAAGCTTCGCAGCATGATCCTTGAGCATGCTATATACAGTATAATCATCAACATAGACTTCCACAAACTTATGAATATAGCCCCCCGCAACCACCACTTTGGAAAATACCGCAGGAGCATTCTTAAAGATGAAAGGCATTACATTATATAAGCATATGAGCCCCATTCTGTAGTGAAGGTAGTCTTATTTTTGTCTTCCTCAGCTATGTGGATCTGATGGTATCCTTAAATTTCATTGGTTAATTAATAGGCCTCATTTAATTCAACCTTATCTAAGATCTCATCACTTAAAGGCGTTGGAAAAGGGTCATGTATACATGCCTCGTTTAATTTAATCCATTAAAAATAAACATAGACGCAGATGCCACCAGTCTTTTTCTATTTTATTACAATCGGGCTGATCCATTCTGATTCCTCTACCGGAAAGATTAACCCAGCTTCCAGCATCTTATCAATTTACTATTTCACCTGTTTTTTTTAATGGGGATTCATCCTGTACGACCTTTTCATGATTGGTCAGGCATCTAGCTTTTATCTCTATCTTCACCTCACCTAGCTCGCCAACCATGCCTTTACTTTTCGTAAAACTATTAAAAAAGATATCGACATACTAAAGGAGAAGAGCTACAATCTCTACGACTGTCTGCTCATCCCAGTAGTCTCTTATCACCGCAAGTTTAGGTTCTTCCATGGAACCAGTATTATGTTGTTGCATCCGCAGGGGTTTATTATAATACGTCTAATCACTTCACTTGTTCCCCCTTTTCTTGTACTATTCTGCACCCTTTTTTTCCTGGAACCACAGATGCCAAAGCTCCTCAGCGGAGTCAATGTATGTGGGATCTACTGTGACTGCAGATGTCCATTCTGCAATAACCTTTGTATGCGTCAAATCACTGAACCAAGCGGCGTAGCCTCCCAGCAGAGATGGAACATAGCGCAGAACCTTTCCTATAGTTCCAGCCAATGGTGCATATGTTGCGTCATTTATTCCTGCAGGTACCAATTCCTTGGTAAAGGCTCTAAGATGTGCATGAATTGATGCACCCATTGATGAGTTGGAATGGCCTAAGCTTTCCACTACGCCTCACAGCCATCCACACGGTCTCAAATTGTGGCAACATGATAGAGGTGTTGGATCCGTCAGTCGTAAGCAGTACCCTTAAATCTGGTAAAAAGCATGCTTTTAGTCTTACTGCAGTATCCTCCCAATCCTGCAAACTCCTTCCTTATGTGTCGCCCACCATCTTGTGGGGGTTTCAGCCAGTGATAGATCTAAACAACCCGATGCTCCGGCACAACCTGTTCTTCCATTTGCATTAAAAAACTCGCAGCATCCATTGTACCATCAAAGCATGGTGGATATTTCATCTCAATGCCTATCCACCTGCACCATCATCCGTCCAGAATGAAAATTCTAGCTAGAGCGCGGCATACCATCAAAAAGCGTTTTATCCCTCTGGTTCGGGCGCATACCACCGGGATCACCACCCAGCTGGGGATAGCACCACCTAGCATTGCATTACCGATTACTGATTAAAGGGTAGGGCTAAACTAAGGGGTTGGGGGACCACCATGAATGGAGTCCGGAATGAAAACTTATTCGAAGCGGATTCGAAGCACATCCGCCCAGCCTCTTGCGGGTACCACTGCACGGGGGATTCAAACTGAACCAGCCCGCTCGACCTATCGAGTGATTGCTTTAGGTGCTCGACCACGCCCCCATCGAAGCTAGCTCATTTGCGTGCTCATACCATCCCATCCCTATTATATACGTTGCATGAAGGGTTGGAGTTTATGTCCATGTCACGAGCCAAATAGTTAGGGTAAACCTACCTTGTTTAGGCCTTTAGTATTTCTTTCCCTCGACTGCTTTCACTCGACGCCACAGCTACTGTCATTCTACCGATCCATCCGATCCGCCGAGAGCTACCTTGTTCCTGTCCGAATGAAAACATTGTTGGAATTATTACGTCCGCAGGTCCGCCGCCGGGGGAGGATAGTTTCTTTTCGTGCCCTTTACGTACGCATCCACCACTTTCCCATTGTAGGTACTCACTTTTGCTCACCTACTTTGCCGGAGGACTGGCTTTACTTGCTTGCTGGGGGGGGGCAATGGATAGATAATCGGGCATCCTTCCTAACTTTTTTAAAGCAGCTAGCTACTGACTTTAGACCAAAACAATAAGATCTGGGAACCAATCCAAATATAGGTGTCGCTGTGTCGCTTGGCAGAGCCTCCATCATTACCGAAGGGCTTCCCTATACTTTTTATACCTAAGAACTAGGGGCATAGTTAGATCCATATTTGAAAACTACCATTCCCCTCCAGCAGGTACCATAGTTGTTCAGCGATAGTGCCTATAATTTTTGTTAGGTGAATCCCATCTGCAATTTATCCATAACAGATATTTCCTTTATTTTCCTTTTGATGGTTCTGGTTCTTATTATGTTTCTGAAGTGAGAAGCGCAAGCCAAGCTAGGCTAAAATATATCTCTACATGACCCGCCTTGAACATTGATGATGATCTTTTTTATTATTCTTTTTCCTTTTTGATCGGGGGAAATGGAGGGGGTAGTGGTTCTTTCTCTGACTGGCATGATAGAGGACTACTTCTGGGATTGGTTCTCTCGACGCAGCAAGCGTTGCGGCTAGGAGCAAGCCAAGCTGATAAGCGGTAGAGAATCATTAGTTATAGTGTGGGACCTAAAGATACTGGGATCCAATAAATAGGAATAGGACCGAGATAGCGGGGATAGCCATGAAATAAAATAAAGGGCTAAAGGGAGGCGTAGTAAAGCCCTACCAACTGGCAACTCTCTCGAATGAATCGGGTCCTTGCCCCGAACCAATATGTATAAAATGAAGATTCTAATTATGCTAATTATTGCTAATGATGGATGCAAATTGACTTGTTGTTTATTAGCTGTGCTAAGCTCAGAACTTAATAAATTGAAAATGGAGCGATAAAGAGATCCTAAGTATAGGAAAAGACTAACTTAAGTTGATGTGGCTAAAATCCTACCTAGCAAAGCCGCTTCGCAGAAATATACCTAGGAAGACCTAAAGCATGGGCATTCGTTATTGGGAGCGCCTTTGGCCGGGTCAAGCAGAAGCGGTTCAATGAACTAAGAGGAATATAAAGGCAAGTTAATATTGGAGCAGTCACAACTTGATGTTTGATCTCTTAAAACGCTTCTTGCTGTGGAGCATCCTAGCTGAATATGACTTGGTCGTTATTTAGCAAATGGAATGGGTGCACGAGATGGGAAAACTACGAAATGAACTTTTTGAGCTAATTGCCATTCCCATGAAGCTTCGCAGGGCATGAGTGTTCTTCAACGATGGTCAGTTGACAATGGTTTTAAATCTTCGCTGGATCAATGCTAAGTTCATCCTGGTTCATGTGGAATCCAAGATAAAAAAGTTATGTTTGTCCAAATGTATACTTATTCAAATTCACAAGTAGCTTCTCTTCGCATAATGTTGTAAATAATTGGTCCAAGTGTTGTGTAAGTGATCCTCCTCGGTTTTACTTCAAATCGATGTACCATCCAGGTAGGTACACAATTACAAAAGAGTATTAAGAGAAGGTTTGATAACTTCATTAATAATTATTATGAATGTGGCAGGAGCATTAGTAAGATCGAAAGGCACGACCAGCCAATCAAACAATCCTTGGCGCGTCTTGAAGGCGATTTTATACTTTTTACTTTATATGGATTTTGGGGAACTTTACTTCAAATCGATCTTAATAAAATATTAGGTTCCTTTAAGTTGATCTATTAGGGCATCAATGCATGACAACGGATATCAAAATTTTATAGTGATTTGTTCAAGAATTGATAATGCATGCACATTTTCTCTATGCCGTCTTCTTAGGAACAAGAACAATAGTTGATCCACACGGCGATGATGAACTGGGTCAATTGTGGTCCTTATCCAACAATTCCTGAATTTGCCTTCTTATTTCTTCATTATAAAATAAAGAGGTCTTGCGCAAGGCGTCATTTTGCAGAACAACCCCGCGAATCAATGGAGTGCTAAATAGCGTGGCTAGGAGGCATCCCTTTATGTTCTCCGAATCACTCAGAATATTTCGCCAATATGCTATCCAACTGCTTCTGAGCCTCTGGCTTTCCTTGTCGTTCGAGATCTGTGTGCCATGAAGCTTCAACGTTACTGTGTGTATGGTTAGAGAGTTCCACTATCCCCTCTCCCCTCTTACTAAAGTCCCAAAACTAATAGAGCAAACTACCTTTAAGCTTCAATAAGTCTCTGTCGCTGAAACAAGTGCTAAAGGTGTTGGATCTCTTTGTGCTATGAATGAGTAAGCTTGGCCATCCTTCACAAGTTTGTACTAGTTTAGGCACTTTTGGTAGGTAGCATCAGGAACCCACAGTTAAGGGTTGCCAAAGATAACACAACACACATTCAAAGGAACATCATCGAACCCTTCTTGGTCAATATAATAAGATGAGATAGCAAATTTGAGCTTGCACTTGTGCTAAGGTCTCAAGATGTGCAAGTGTAGGTAGGTTATGCTTCTTCACTATCGCTTCTGAGATAAGATCTTGTTAGTTGTCGATATAAAAAAACTGCGGTCAAATGTTCCTTTATCTGGATCTTTACGGGGAATATCTTTTACGCTCTGTGCATCCTCTATGCACGACGACCATTATAGAAATGCCTTTGGATGCATTGTAAAGAACTGCTATGCCCTTATTTCCTTGTTTTAAGGCATTTTTACGCTTCTAACATTCATCTTTATAATGTCCTCTGCGCTTACAGTAATTACAGAAGAACATCCTTCGTCTTCGAGGCATTCTATCCCCCCCTTAGGCGACTCGGATTTGGTCTTTTTGGTTGCGTGGTGACTGGTCTTGCTGAATTAGTTTATTTTGTGATCTTTGGCAATTAGTTTATTTTGTGATCTTTGGCAATGGTATTTTTCCTTTAATTAGGATTTTCGCTAGTAGCATTGTTATACTTTCTCCAACTGAAATTCTTTTTCAATTTAGCCTTTAAACATGCATCTTTGAGATTGTGGATATAAAATATCTCGAGCTCTTTTTGAATTGGTGTGATCCACCCACCAACAAACTCGGTTGCCAGTTTGGCTTCTTCAGCCAATCATCTAGTCATAGGGGGCGTCTATCTCTGTCCATTGTAGGGTGCCCACCTTGGTCTTCACTTTAAGATAAGATCCCAGATTTTGCAACGGGTTCCCTTGTGAACTACTTGTATGTATAATAGTTGAGGGACATTACTATGCGGGTAGTACCCCTCCACTTGATAATCCGTTTGTTCTAAGACATCGAATGCATAGCGATAGCTGTAAGATGGGAGCCCATCCACACAAATGTAGAACAATATAAGTGCAGGGCTGAGAATCGAATCCCAACATCAACAAAGGATAAATATATGGTCTAATAAGAGCGTAATCACAACTATTGTCGTAGCAGATTAAAAAATAATACAGATCCTTAATATTTGATATTGAGGAATGAAGTTATGAACTCAGCGGTAGGAAAGCTTTAATTTGCCTTCATACCACATTTGTCCTTTGTGAATGTTATCTAACCAACATTTAGAGTAAAAAGGGTTATGTGGAAACAGAAAGGCACTGGGTCTCGATCCGGGACATCCAGCTTTTCCTTTCGATCACTCTCACGAGCATAATAATATGGTTATAGGTTAACTGGTACTCGGTCTCGATCTGGATATGGGTATTTGACTTAAGGTAAAACTCGCGTTGGGGTTTTTTGTTGGATCGACTGCTTCATAAACCGATGCCTTATAACATAAGCATCCGAGCTGACATAAGTGTAGATCAAATCTATCACTTATACCTTGTGTTCATAATGACCCTCGTGCTTTACCTCGTTAAACCCCACCTGTTGTATAATAATAATAGAGTGCGGGCTGTTCTTGCCTTCCCTACCACGCCTAGTTATCCATTACATACGAGTATTACGTCGCATCAAATCGCGAATCTAGTGTTATTACGTATATAAAAGAATGACTGGAAGAACTTAGCAATCGGCAGATCCCACCGATCGGCGAGGTAAGGATATTTCCTCGTAAGGCGTTTTCGAACGCTCATTTCTGCTTGAACTCTCACCAATCGACATTCCAAGGGAATAGGAAAGTGGCTCAAAGTACGTGAATCAATCCATCTAACCTACAAGGAAACAAACCATCCCTTATCCGTCTCGACAACTTAACCGAATCACCATAATAAGATCTCCTGTCATCAACGGAAGACACACGCCCAAGCCCCATCGGAAATTGTCGAGTAAAACACCGGATCAGACATCGCGGATCAAGGTAAGGCAAGGTCATCAGCGTCTCCCATGGTATCCCCGTAGCAAAAAGATAAGGCCGAATAAAATAACAATAAAAGGAGAAGGAATATAAAGATAGAAGAGATAGATGTTTACCTTGTCCCATTTTAAGAGGTTGGATCCTTAGCCGATAGGAAGGAGCAGAGAAGTGAACCCATATCTAATCAACCTGAAGACAGACATTCATTACCTACTTTATTTCTTACATTACCATTAAACTATACCCCACCAGACATTGAGTTGTTATCGGCGGCCTTAGGTTCCGGTCGGGACAGGCACAAATAAGTGTGGACGGTTGGACAAAATGACAACTTCTTCATATCCATCTTGTCTATACAGTTTTAGTTCCAATTAGAGCAACAACTTATAGTTCCACCTGGCTCCGTTAGCGGCAAGAAATTAGCTTTAGCACTTGAAACTAATTTGTCCATTGTAACAAAGAATATTGTAACACAGAATAAGAAATATATTAGACTAGTTTCATAGTAGTACCTCCACATAGTTCCCCCATCATAGCCACCAGCTTGTCATAGCCCATAGCCAATAGCCCCTATCTCTGTAGTCGTCCCTAGTTGCCAACCTATTCCCTCTCTCTGAATGTCTCTAGCCCTTCCGTTCTAGGCTTCTGGGAACGGTTTATATAGCCACTGTCTTTTTTGTATGAACTTCAAATGGTGAAGAAACATATGTGCTTCGTTATTCCTTCCATCCAGCCCAGATAGGAACTACTGTTCCGTAGCGGTAAGTTTTGTAAGGGGTATAGGAGACCTCTCTCGTGTATGGATTTAAACGGGGTGAGAAAGAGGTAAGGTGTTTGAATGGGTATCGTGTTTTAGGGGCCATCTCCTCTCGGCTAGTGGTGATGTGAGCCTTCCTTATAACTTACTTTTATCGGGTCTGCGGTGAGGGGGGGGAGGTTACATTTAAAGGCGGGCGTTAATGAGGTATTTCTTTTATGGGTCAAGGTGTTCATTTCATGGCCTGTAGATGGGTAAAAATGAGCATTTGAAACCACGGAATTTAGGCACCCTAATGGTTTACTCAAAGTGCTAGCTTGTGTACTCCTTTTTAGTGATCCGTAAGCGATAATTACTTGTGTTATTACATATATAAAGAATGACTCTCAGTTACAGAGTTATACCCAGTTGTACATGATGATTGTGCCAGTGATAAGCCTTGACATAATTACATATAGAAAGAATTACCCACAACGAAGGCGTCAGTAAACGGGAAAACACTTTGTGTCTCAGCCTTCCTTTGGTCGAGCAAGTGATAAACCTTGCCTGCGATGCGGACAAGCTATAAATCTTTTTTATTAATAACACCGAATCTAGCATAATTACATATAGAAAGAATGACTGGAAGACAACGAACACTGAATCTAGTGTTATTACATATATAGACTGATTGAAAGAAATTACTGAAGTTTCATCTATTCGTCTCTAATTTCGTCAACCTGATCAACTTAGATAAAGTCATAGCCTAAATATAACGCCTGGGTTTTGCACTCCGATCTGAAATGTCCGGGCGGGCATCATTGTAAGACGGGAAAACACCCGATCCCAATTGTGAGTTCAGACAAAATTACGTCTAGAAATCATGACCAAGATAAATACGCCTATCAAAAAGCGTAATTACATATATAAAGAATGAGCAGCCCTGAGCAAGCTCCCTTCTTATATATTCCCACTCAACCAGAGCTTAACGCACCTGAGATTCGCACTGAATCTAGTCACACCGAATCTAGCATAATGACATATATAAAGAATGAAATGAATCTCGTTACAATTCCCATCGAAGTTCAAGGAATAGCCTGTTAGCCGGCACTCCGATCTGAAATGTCCGGGCGGGCATCATTGTAAGACGGGAAACACACCCGATCCCATACTGACCTCGATACGTGAAATCGTCTTATGCCGTATGTACTGAGATTTTTCGGGAGACATGGTCAAAGCCCGCTCTGATATCCGAAACTCAAAGATAATAAATATTGTGGGCTCAAGCGTAATTACGTATATAAATAATGACCAAGATAAATACGCCTAGAAAAAAGCGTAATTACATATATAAATAATTCAAAATGATCATGAAGTGCATTAAAGCCGAGAGAAACCGCTGCCCCAAAGACTTCTACGCGAAGTGGGTCTCCGGCGGGAGTAACTAATAGGCGACTACGTTCCTTCGAATCACACCGAATCTAGTTTTATTCCAGTTTTATTCTATACCGAATCTAGCATAATGACATATATAAATAATGACTGGAAGTGAATCAAAAGTCACTGAAAAACAGGGAGCCGCTTGACCGTAAGGGAAAGGAAAAGAAAATCACTAAGGAGCGAAGCGCTTGTCCGCATCGGGCAAGGAAAGAAAGCTTGCTCGACCAAAGAGAGGGCAAGGTTGGTCGTGTGAAACCGGCATCCCAGACACTATATGTGCGTTATTCGGTTACCCTCGGGGCCCTGGACATAGCCGGGAGTAACACTTCTCATTTTGGTTTACAAATGCAATCTCCTATTTTCTCAATTATGAAAAGCGTAATGACATATATAAAGAATGAACAGCTTTTTCTATATAAGTAGTTGATCTACACAGGAAAAATAGATACGTTAAGTTACTTTTCTGCAGCTCCCCTCTTCTTCTCTATTCCCAACCGGGCCTTAATGCTTGACCATAAGGGCGAGGAAAAGTGGTTCGTAATTACTGAGTAATTAATCGATTGATGGAAATTCACTGCGGTGTTCCGCAGGTTCAATGCCTACTGTATCGGAAAGAATGCATCGGATGGATGCCCAGGCATTGATAGGGATTCATTGAAGTTCATTGGATGATGGAAGAACCAGGCATGCCGGTGCCTTGCCCTTTGAATTAGGTGACTAGGTAGGCATTCTAGTGAATGAAAAGGTTGGGTTTTCACGCTTTCCCGTAGCTCCCCTCTTCTTATCTATTCCCACCCAACCGGAAGATCTGGCCAAAGAAGGTGATAGCCCTGTATATAGCCTCCGTGTTTGAATCAGGATCGCTTCGTAGCGAGCGAGAAAGGGGGACCACCCTCTAAGCCCAAGTATGACTCTCCCTTCGGTCGAGCACTTCGTTCCTCAATGACCGATAGCGTACAAGTACCGTGAGGGAAAGGTGAAAAGAACCCTAGGAAAGGGAGTGCAATAGAGAAGAAATCCGGTGCAAACCATCAGTCGAAGGAGTGAAGCGACAGGTGGTATTCTTTATATTTGTTTCAAATACCTGAGCAGAGCTCGGGGTTGGGTTTACCTGGCTCACCCTAACGGCGTACCTTTTGCATAATGGGTCAGCGAGTAAATGGGAACAGCGGCTTAAGCCATTAGGTGTAGGCGCTTTCCAGCCAGGGAATCTCCCAGTTGTGACTATTTGACCCGAAACCGATCGATCTAGCCATGAGCCGAATACAGGCTTAATCAATCGTACAGACAGACTTTGGGTGCGTTCATCCAGAGTCGAGAGGGAAACAGCCCAGATCGTACGCTAAGGTCCCTAAGCAATCGCTTAGTGGATTCGTACGCACTATTGATCGATCGCAGTAGCCATAAAAAACTAATTAGGTTTCCAGATCAAGGGTATAGATAAAGTTGTTCATTCAAAAGGAACTCACTATCTATACATAATAAAGAAGCCGGCACTAGAGAGAGATCGTAGCAAGTGAGAAGCACCATAGCTAGCTCGATCATAGGAAGGTTCGATCATAGATAGCTAGTGGCGGTTTAGTTCGATCGATCATAGACGGTACAGAAGAGAGATAGCACAAGCCTGCCTGAGCATAGCGAAGGGTCCCGCCGCTATGCATGCTCATCACCCTCTCGCTACGGGAAAGGTATAATCTTCCCTTCGTTATTCATTGTGTGTATGAGTAAGGAGTAGGTATCAGGGAGTCGTTTAATAGCGCTATGGATCCTGTCACGGTACACAGTGTCGAAGCGGATTAGCCAGAGATGCCAGTTAAGGTAGGTATTTATGAAAGGAACGTCGAAAGGAAAGGCTTGCTTTACGTTGGGAGAGCAAGGAAGGGCTTGCTCGACCAAAGAGAGAGCAAGGAATAAATCAACGAAGAGAATCCAAATCCGAAGAGAAAGACTATGGGGGAAAGAACTGACAAGAAAGATAACCTTCTCGATATGCTGGAAGGTGCAAAATTAATAGGTGCTGGAGCAGCTACAATTGCTTTAGCGGGAGCTGCTGCCGGTATTGGAAACGCTCTTAGTTCCTTGATCCATTCCGTGGCGCGAAATCCATCATTGGCTAAACAATTATCTGGTTACGCCATTTTGGGGTTTGCTTTAACCGAAGCTATTGCATTGTCTGCCTTAATGATGGCGTTTTTGATCTTATTCGTATTCCGATGGAGTTGGGGAAAGATAGGGAGTGACTACTTAGGACACTTCTGCTTCATTTTGATCTGTTGGCCTCTAGGAGTTAAATATAGGCCTGCCTATCCCTCCTGGGGGGAGAAGGGAGTGGCGGGGCGGGCCCTTCTCACCCACTGTGTGTTTTTGTTTTTTGCTTACTCGACTTACTCAATCTTATCTTTCCTCTTTATCAGAACATACATCTTGCTTAGCCATTAGCCATTTTTCTTAGCCATGTTGCCTAGCCTTTTTGTCCAGCCCTTTTGCCAAGTGCCTAGCCAAGTGTGCATGCCAGTATCTCAATATCCAAGTGCCCAGCTTTTATAGTGGGATAAAACCCCTGCAAGTCTGTCTGTATCTCATTTCAGCAGTGAAAGCCTAGTGATGGTGTTTGTGTGCGTGATGTGATTCCCTGCGCTGTTTGTTGGTGTAGTGTCTGGATGTCCTGTGAAGGTAGGGTGGATTGTATCGGCTGTTAGGAAGGAATCAATCGCCTGCTTGTCTGTGTTGATCCCCTGCTAGTCTGATAGCCTCGGCTGTTAGGACGGTACCATCCCACCATCCATGTTTCTGTCTCTGAAGTTCCGGCTGTTTATTCTCAAACTATTCGGGGCAGTTAAACGATTCAGCTAAAGGTCAACCCCCCTATCAGCTAATAAACCATCCCGCCATGCTACTAAAATAAGTGCTCGGCTAATCGACCATCATCCTCCATCCAGCCACCCCGCCATGTCATCCAGAATCAGGGAAGAAAGGGTAGCCAAATAAATTCCTCAGCGAGACCAGCCAGCCGTGTCTAACAAGTTCTGGCAGTGGTTTATAAATTAAAGAAGGTAGTTCAAATGATCCAACCTGTCCAACCAACCAACTGCATAAAGGATGGGGAATGATAATTCGTCCATGCCATCCATCCATAATCGGGGGAGCAATCAAGGTACGAAAGGTAAATAGGCAGCAGCATAGTAAAGGGTTAATAGTAAAGGTTCTAAGTGTGTACCTCAATGCCATCCCGGACGGATAAGTCTCTAGATAGCAGTACCTTTCAATATTTATTCATCCAAGTGGTATAGTTCGAACATGTCTAGGTCTGAAGGTGGATAGGGGTACTAGAAGGTGTAGGCATAAAAGTAAATATATATTCCTAGCCAGTGGGTTCAAATTGATGAATCGGTATTGGGCTCGGCCGGACAAATGTGATACATGGTACCAGAATTCATAAGGTAAGGTAAAGGTTTAATATCCTAGTGCCTATAATAAACAAAGTATTCCTGGCTGGAAGCTCCAGGTGGATTCCTATAATGGGTTGCTAGCAGGCACAAAAAGGTAAGTATTAGTCCTCCTAGGAGGTTCTAATTCCTAAATAAATTGTATCCTAAGGCTTGGCCGGAATAGTGGTACCAGCATCTGTGAGCAAGTGTAATTCCAAGTCTGCCTGTGAAAATGCTGCTGTATACATAAGGTGAAGTGAGTTGCCCAAGAAGTAGTTCCGGTCAATCTGAGAAACGTTCCCAAATGCAATTTTAGATATATAAAACCCTCATCCTCGTACCTCAGACAAGTCCCTCCGGGTCCAGTGTTGCGGGGTTTCGTAGGCAAATGATCTCCCCCACCCAATAAGTCAATTAGGGAGGCAAAAATCTATAGTGGGACACTCTACAAACAACCTAACTCTACACAAGTAGGCTCACACGTGGAGCGCTCCACTCCAAAAGACGCATGTAAAGCTCCAAGGTGAGGATGTCCAAAAAGCAAGGCTCCAAGGCATGAATGCTCCACCTCCTCAAGCCTCCAAAGCTCCAACACTCCTCCTAAGTCATGTGCTCTTCCGAGTCTACCCCACCTACATGATCACTCCCTCAACCCAAGCGTCCTCAAGTAAAGTACAAGCCTCCATGAAGTGTGCCCATGCTATCTAGGGGTCAACGCCCTCCTACAGAATGCCCAACGCACCTCCTCCAAAGCAAGGTGTCCTCTAAGCAAGCAACCCTCCATGTGCGCATCATGAAGAAAGTAACCAAGCTATCTAGGCTTCCAACGCTCCAAGGAAGAATGCTACATAAGATCCATACAAGGTCTAGCAATCCAAGATAAAGCCACCTCCCATGTGCAAGTCTATCACAGAACAATCAAGGGTCATCTAGACACCATGCACCCCACATCACATGATACCCGTTCAACGGGCCCCGTTCAATCCATACCCCGTTAAAACACCAAGAGAGTTACCCCATACCCCTGCACGAAACTTACCGCTACGGAACCATTTTTTACTACCTGGAATTGAGGGAAGGAAGGAATGACGATGCGTTACATACGATGCACCTGAGGATCATCGACAGACACACGGTTTAATTCACGCTAGTCAAGTAGTGGCAGTAAGGGAGATGGGTTGGGCTTGGATAGGTCTTGATTGATGGCCAACATCTTTCGAGAGGGGTGGGCCAACGGAATAGGGTTCGAGATGGGTGGGGACTATGTTTTTTATATGGGTTCAACTGACCAGGGATTCGAGTGGGGTTCCAACGGACGAATGAAAGCCCACATCTACCGGGAGAGAGAAGGACCCATAGACACACTTACCGATACGGAACAGGAGTTACTACTTCACCAGCACTTAGAGCAACCTCACGTAGACATACTGCCATACAGATACACACATAGCTAGATATCATATACTTAGAGCATATACTGAAGAGCGTAGAAAATAATGATAATGCTTACTTATGTTGATTCACTATTAAAAGATCATACGCTACTGACAGTGCCTATTAGATTACACATAAGCCTAGAACTTAATAAAGCCAAGAACACGTACAACCAGCAGGACACCTCCACCAAGGCCACGTGCTAGTCCAACAAGTACACTCTACCAAGGCCACACAGCGTAAGGAACCTGCCAAGCCAAGTACATGTATACCAAGGCCACACAGCGTAAGGAAAGCACCCGCCCAGTCCCAAGGACAACAGAAATAATCAACCATTCAACAGGAACCAGAAGCCTCCAGCCTTGAGCCTTTCACCAGGAGCCTTTAACTGCCATTCACCAGTAAACAAAAGCCTTCAGCCTTGAACCTCTAAGCCTTTTGCCAGAAGCCAAGCCCACCAGCAAGGTAACCCTGTCAAAGTGGGTAATTTCAGTAATAAAAGGTGGCCTATAGTTAGTTGCTATCTTGCCCATTCTTCAGTTGATCCCACCTCATAAAAGTGGGTAAATTCAGAACAGAAAGGTGGCCTATCCAGTGATTAATTATATGCCTTGGACTGGGAAATTTGAGAGTGAAAGGGTGGCGTCTTAACGAGCATGAGCCTAGTCTTGTTGATGGGAAATTATCCTCTGTGAAGATGGCCTTATATTTATTCCCCTCTTTCTTATATTTAGTCAGTAAGGTAAGGCGTATGCCAGTAATTAATTAAGGTAAGGCGTATGCCAGTAAGCTTTATATAAGTAAGTAAAGTAGGGCGTATGTCAGTAAGTAAGGTCCTGCCTTTCTTTATAAGGAAAGGTACTTTTCTTTCTTTCAGTAAGGACCTTGCGCAGAGCTAAGGCAAGTGAGCTTACCTGAGCTATCTATTTGAGGGGAAGAAATAGCCCAGAAGAATGTAGGTTTCCTCCCAAGAGAGAATGCCAGTCAGCGATGGGAAGCGGCACTGGTGAGTGACTAATTTATTCCCACATACGACAGAGAGAGAGGGGTGATCCAACGGAAGGACGGACGAATGAATGAGTGAATGCTTGAGCGTTGGTTACCGATCGAGACAGAACACATGGGAGAAGTGTTATGTTACCCAGAAGAATTCATAAGGTATGAGGGTAAAGGGTTAATAGAAGCTGTATTCCCGATTCCTGGCTAAAGCAGCAATAGGTGAGGGCATCCAAGGGTGGATAGGGTAAGTGAGAGGATAAGATCGGTTGATCCATCCGGTCCTGATAAGAGAAGGTCTGTAGCAGTCAGTTCCGACTAAGCTATTAATTAAAGAAGTGTTCTAGGGCTGAAGGTCTAGGTCTGAAGGTGGATACTACGTGTTGGGGAGTAAGGTAAGGGTAAGGTCAAGAGTTAATAGCATGACGTACTCAACTGATATTCCTGGTTGAATGAATTGGTTGGTAAGGAACTCCATATCCTAGGGTGAAAGCAGTAGTAAAGTCAGGTATAACTGGTGGTTGATAGCACGCAAATGGAAGGGGAAAGTAGGGTAAAGATGAATAGCGATAGTGTCTACCCATTTACCACTAAGTATTCTTGGCTGAATCAATTGGTAAGAGCAGGCAGCACTCCTCCCTCCATCCATAAACTAAGTAAGGTGGGTTAAGCGGTAAGGTCTGGTATAAATGGAACAGGTGGATAGCATGCACGTAAGTCAAGGTACGCAGTAGGCTGATTAATAGAAGAGAGCAATTGTACCGCTGCTGCTAAGATTCATGATTCATTCAGCAAGTGTGTAGTTAAACGCCCATGCTCTGTTGAACGCCCGTGTACAAATGCTCTACTTGAAGCCCTCCCTTCCATCCATCCAATCCAACGCTGTAAGTCTAAGTAAGGCAGGCAGTAACTATAGGTTGGTAAAGCAGTTGGTTCAGCAGCAAATGGTGACTTCGGCGGATACCTACCTAATGGAGAGCCACCTAATGGATGGGGAACGACCACATGAGGGGAACGAACTACTACTGTATGGGGTACAACCACCGTATGGAACACAACACACAACACATGGGGAACGAACCAAATATTATGGGGAATTTACTAGGGAACTACCGCATTATAGGGATCCACCTTCGGGATGAAGAACTCTTTTTTTCTTTAGGTAACTCCTCACCTGAGGTACGAGGGTTAATTTTACTAATTAAAAAAGCGAGTTATGAACCCCGTTGGGATAATATCCCCCCTGTTCGAACCCCCAAACTCAATCTTTTTATTTCTATTTTTGCGCAAGCGAAGGTTTTTGGACCGGAACCACCTAAAAAGAACCAATGAGCTGTTCTAACAATTTATTTAGAAGTATATTTTTATCTCACCCACTCTAGCCTCTTATGCTGGCTGCCCTCCTGGCCTTAGAGGAAGGAATCACCTTCACTGCTTTGCATACTCGAGTTTACTATTAAAAGCGTGAGTTAGAGAACCCAGATGATGAATATGCCTCGGAAACCGGATAAACAAATAAAAGGCAAACCCTAATGTTTATAGGGTCCGAGTATAATTTAAGCCGGGGTTACTAACCCACATTTATTTCTAGTAATTGAAATGATTTACTGCATTTAGGGTGATTCCTTTAAAGCAGGGGGTGGCATAACGAGGCTTAGGCAAAGCAAGTTAGTGAAAAAAAAACTATTTTGAAAGTAAGGGTTTCACATAGTTATAAGATGTAACCACCCATCTCACGACACGAGCTGACGACAGCCATGCAGCACCTGTATGACTTTTCGCACCATCCCGTTAGGGACAGGCACACTTTGAGTTCCCAACATGGACGGTTACGGTACGGCACTATGATTACATTGTGAGTGAGTTACAACTAGCGATACCATAACACTCATTACAATTTACTACAGCGCAGTTACATACGTCGATATACATTTCGAGTATAGCATGCAAAATACGATGCTAATGAGCGCGCGAAATAATGGATTAGATAATATATAAGGAAAGAAAAAGATCTTCCCCCGAACAAAGAAAGTGATTACATTTAGTTAGGGAGATCTCCATCCATACACCGGGGTCGAGAACTCGCTTTTTTATTTATACAAATAGCTTATTTAACGCATTTCAGTTTATTCCTGCCAATCAGGCAGGGGAGCAGCAGAACGAGGCACTAGGTTATAAGATTACCATCCATCTGAAACAGGCACCAGGTTGGGTTGGTCCGGGCAATCTAAAAAAACCTCTCCTTTTAGTCGAGCGGCTCCGCCCTCTCCCTCACGGTCGAGCGGTTCCTTACAAAACACGCTTTGAACTAAAAACCATTTAGTTTTGAGGGGGTCGGAGAGGATTCCATCGGAGGCAATAAATATCTTTTCGATTTAGGGAACTCAATAATTTAGGAATTTCCCCTCTGCCTTTTGCCTGGGCGGCGCCTTTATACGAAAGGAAAGGCAAGGGGCAATATACGAGCCTAAAGATCGGACGCTAGAAGGGAGAGGGTTTAATTGAAATACCTTCTCAAATAGGTTCTTCCTAAAGGAAACCCTTGTGTTGAGGGGGTCCAAAAACAGATCACCGGGGTCACGAACTCACTTTTTTCTATAGGCAACTCGCTTATTGAATACATGTAAGGTGATTCCTTCCATCCACTATTTTATTCCCTTAATTCCCTTTTGATGGTTATCCCTTGAGCCCTATTTCAGCCCTATCAGCCCAGTCATTCATTCGTCCTCCTATTTAAAGCCCATTATATACATAGTAATAACGGATACATACATATAGAGAAGGATCGTGCCATGCGCAGTGATCAAGATAAGTGGGCTGGGTTAAAGATCGCTATCGCTTGCTTTCTTATCTTCATCTCCATTTCCAGGACTGGATACATATATCGTTACTTTCATTTCCAGAACTTGATACAGGACTTTATATAGGATAATAATAGTTCTTCTGTTGATAATTATCTTTGTCATGATATGGATAGTTCTCAACATATTCCTTCTCCTTTTACACTTACACATGCTTGTACTTCTACTACTATTACTACTATACAGATACATAATACTAATGCTTGCTGCTTGCTTTTCGTTACTTGCTTCGGTACTTGCTGATTCTCGTTACTGCTGGCTGATCTTACTGGCTGGCTTCGGGCTGGCTTCGGAACTTGGCTAGGCTGGCTGGACAAATAAACTCGTGATGCTAGAACGAACGTGTGACGAGACAATGGCTAGGCTAGATGAATCCAACGACTAAGTCAACCCCGAAAAGGGGCGGGGCAGGGTGCACGGAATGAACCCATACGGGGTGGACGAGGGATGCGGTTAAAGGATTTAGACATCGATCTTATATACGTTGATATACCTCGAGAGGAGCTTAGTCCATGTTTAGAAGCTTAGTCAATTGATATAGTCCATGTTGAGGAGTTTTAGGAGGAGCTGGATTAGTATTTCCCCAAGAGCCACGGACACACAGACAGGGAGGGGCTAAACGAACCATCAGTCATACGCCAAGAGACAAGAGCTTTCAGCCAAGAGCTTTGAACCATAAGCCTTTCACACGTATACACCTAACAGCGTTGATTATATACGTGATATACACAACAGAGCATATAGAGTAATTTCTTCAGTACCAGAGCACGAGGCCTGGATGGAGGACACACAACGATAGAGGCCTTGAATAGAGGCCTTGAATAGAGAGGGAGGCCTGGACACACAATAGAGGCCTGGACAGAGGCCTTGACTCACATAAGAGGTCTTTACTCACATAAGAGGCCTGGACACTTGATAGAGAGAGGAAGACTTTACAAGAGAAGGAGGCCGGGACACACGAGAAAGATAGGACTTGACACACAATCCCTACCCTTTACACATTAACGCCTTATATTAACACATTACCCCCTCAATACGTCGTCAACGCCCAGGACAGTCACCCAGAAAGGCGCCCAGTGTAATTCCCGCATTCCCGTTTTTAATGTGTTCCTGCTGCAATTGAATGTGTTGGGAGGGCAATATTATTTGTATAAGTTGTTGGTTCTGCTCGTACCTTATCTGTTGGTTGAAGAGTGATAAGTTCTGGAGTGATTCCTTCAGGTTAAATCAGGAGTGATCCCGTCTGGTAAAGAGTGATTCCTTCGGTTTCAATCAGGAGTGATCCCGTCTGGTAAAGAGTGATTCCTTCGGTTTATTTCGCACTTGGTTGGACAGCACTTGGTTAGCACTATCACTTAGCACTTGGTTGGACAGCACTTGGGTTCTACACTTAGGTTGGATAGACAGCATTTGGGTTGGACAGCACTTGTACTTGCTTGGGCTTGCTTGTACTTGCTTGGAAAGCACTTGTACTTGCTTGGGCTTTAACTTGTTTGCTCGTACTTGGTTGGACGCCGATTAGCTGGTACACCTCACACCTCAGCAGATTGGACACTGCTCGGGAAAGGGTTGGGAGGCAGTAAGTCCGAGAGCTTTTTAGTTGCTTACTTGCTTGATCCTAATGCTTCTAGAGGAGGGTGGTAGGTGGAATTACTACACTATGCAACTGCCTCTTCCCTTTTCATACAAAGTAAAGAAGGTTTTATAAAAGCATTGCCATAATGTTATTTCTAGCCCCAGAATAAGTTCAGCCCATCCAGGGAAGGTAGGCTACATTGTTCTTTTTACGCTAGTGGAGGCATTTGGTCATATGAAAAAACAAATTACTATAGGCCCAACAACCATTGTATAAGTTCGAATGTCGAGAAGCAAGCCCCTTCCGACAAAACCAACAGAAATCCTATCCGGATGCAAAAGATTATTATTAAGTTCATTTTTTCTTTCCACGCTAATCATAAAATTTTTTTTGTTATTTATACCTTAAATAATATTGTAAGTAAGTTCTCCAGTGAACCTTTCAATATCCACATCGGGGCAATTCAGTCTCAATAAGCGGATCGACTTCTTCCTCTGGATCCTTTATAAAACAAAGCGTGCCATTTAACATATTCTAGTTTGAACCTAGCACAAAGAAGCCTAGGTCACTGTAAAAAAACGAAAGGCTTTTAATTAGAAGCTAGCTGGCCGGAATAAAATAAGGACTGGCTGGCAAATGAAAGCTGGCTGGCGGATCGGGTGAGTTTAATTATAAAAATAGGTCACTTCGTTTATAATAAATAACTTTGTTAGGAACTGACACATTTGGATGTGGGTAAATTTGGAAAAACGAGAGTAATATATGGCTTTCAGAGGAACAATGGAGTCTTTCTCTATAGGTCAGACCCAGCGACGCTTCTCTATTTAAAAAGAAAGGTCTTCCTCGCTCACATTATATACTTAAATATAAATTCGATTCCAATGCAAGAAACCTCTCTATTTAAGAGCAACCGAACTCGCTTTCTTATCTGAGTGTATGTGTTTATTTGAGAATATAGTTGCAGCGTCTCTATTATATGAGGAGGTAAGGCGCACCACCTGAAAACGGCCCGTGCAAGTTGTGGGGGCAGACCCGGACCTGCGGATTATTCGTATGCAGGAGCATATTATAAAAAAATGGATTGGCAACTGCAACCAATTAGAATTCGTAAAGCAACTAGTACAATTTAGGGATTTCGCCCAGCAATTTTAATAAGCGGATTTGGGGATACTCACAAACTAAACTTCTAAGACATAATAATATGCAAAACCAGAATTTCATTTAGTAAACCCGGAAATTGTAGCTGTTCACTAATATATACCCTAGTTTTTATTTTGTATAAATAAATCTCTGGGAAGTGCTGGTTGCCACGTAATGAAATTATCCGGAATGAGAGAAGGATTTGGCACATCATCGATTGAATTAGCAAAGTGAAAAATCTACAATAAAGTATAATTCACTAATTTTTGTGGGATCAACTTATGAATGGTTAATTTTGGGTCTCAATTTATTCTATTTGGGCACGAAACCTTTTAATTTAGAGCCTTCCGGCGCAAGTGGGTAAACAATTACAATCTTAATCCGTAACCTTGCACCTTATAAATAAGGTACGCCGCAATAACAATAGTCGTCAAAGGGTTCTCGCCCCTTCTTACCTTGTAGGCAGTTCTATTTAACCTTTTCATATAAAGCCCATATAGTCAGTTTATGGGATGGTGGGAAATGATAGTCTGGATATTTTCACATATATAAAAGAAAGCAACTTACCTAAGTGTTGTGATCTCTATTCTATCCGTAGTTACCGACATGATTTAAGTCTTAGAATAATAGAGGGGAATAATCGTTGGGGAAAATATATAAGGTTGTAAGTTTAGAGTCATATAAGGTAAGGATGACCTCCACAGATAAAGAACTTATATAGTATATTATATTTCCGGGGCGTCGTAGAACCGAACATAACTATATAATTTAAGATTATATGAGCCAGAATAAAAGAAATCTAAATAAGAAATAACATCGTAAATCTTTAACGTAATTACGTATAAGAAAGTAACTAAATATAGCAGCCGAGAATACGCCTACACTATAGAAGGTAAACCGTCCTGCTCCATAATTGGAAATTTAGGAAAGAACATACCAGCCCTGGTTTATTTCTTTCGGAAGGAGTTGGAAGAGCGCTTTCGTATGGTGTGGGTGCTTTTATCCTTATAACTTATAAATAATCCCTTAGCTACGCTATTTACTTTCAAGACCTTCAAAAAACTATGGGTGGAGCAATTAAATCCTCAGATTTCTAGTGCTTAAATAATGTTCTTATCAGATGGATTTTCAGGTTACAACCAACAACTAGGCCAGTTGGAAAGGAAAATCAATCATAATTCTATACGATGCCTCTTTCATCTCATTCTTCATGCCGTCAAGAGAAGGTGTTGGGTGTATGAAGTGCTATCAATATGCGAAATAGCTCCTTCCCCCAACCGTCCCCGGCTCTTATATTATTCTCACTCAAGATTCTTGCAGCAAGCGAGCTAGAGTAATTGGTAAATCGAATAGCAATCAGTGAATCAAACCATTATAAAAATTTGTGAGTGTAAAGTAGGGTGAGGAAAAAGAGCACAAAACCACCCTTGATTAACAGAAGGGGTTACCCACCTATAATAACCGATCAACGGATCTCTTTATAAATACCTTCCTTATTCTTTGCTTGCCAGCTATCGATGTACGGCTTCGCCTTATTTCTTGGCTTATTGGTTGGGTCCGGAACTGACGCTGGGTCAACTTCAATATACTAATGACCGATGCAAAGAAAAAAGGCTTTGCTATCAAGCACGGTGTCGGGTCCGGCAAGAGTAAGAGAGATCTTGCCTTATTGATGTATGTAGGCTTTTCCTTCCTTAATGACTAGTTATTAATACAAACTTCACAGTGAAGGAAGAAGTACAGATACAGCAATTCTATATATAAGTCAAATCCATACTTCACAGGCCCGAGAAAAGCAAAAAGAAGGACTTCCAGAGGAGGAGATATTTCCACTTTGAATAATTTGTATAATGCATGTTACCGCGCCTATATCTTATGGGGCCTTATTACAGTGGATACACTGCTGATCGATACAATAATACTTTTACGTCTTTTTGTCAATGCCAAGCCAAGAGTAAATAACTCAATGCCGGTACTACCGGTTCTATGCCAGGAAGGAGTCCATGTCTTCTTGGATTTTTCCGAACCGAAAGCCTATTGTTGTCTTTCTTTGAACCCTTAGGAGGACATCATTCCCCACCGGTATATGCCAGTAAGACCACGAATACATACACAACAGGATTGAGTTTTTATTAATGCTAGCGCTCGATACCCACCAGCACATCATCCCCGTAGATCAGGCCCGATAGACATTAGTTTCTGCTTTCGATTATACTGGTGATTCTATTTTTTAATCGCCTCTTTAATTGACTAGTGGAAAAGAGTCCTGTCATCCACTTAATTGAGTAGCATCATCGAGTGCCTCGACTTCTGGCATAGACTATTGGCTATCGGCTATCAGCTATTGGCTATGCTTGGCTATCAGAAACGTTGTAAAAGGGGCGAGGATAGGAGCCGTCGACCCCAAGGGAGAGGATATATTAGTAATAATAAAATTCACTGTGCCCCGGGCCCTAAAGAAGCGATTTTATTAATTAAAAACTGTGAATGAGGATGTTTTCTGGAATAGTTAGAGGGCTTTTCCATATATTTCGAGATTTAGGTTTAGTTCGAGGAAGAAGTTCTAGGGCTATGGCTGCTATGGGCTATGATTAGCAATGAGCACTGGCTATTATACCAGCTATATTACGTATGATATCCAGCTATGTGTGGGGGCATTGAGAGGCTGTGTGAGGTGCTCAATGTGACTTCCTGGCTATCTGCCCAGCCCAGCCCTGTCTCCATCCAAGCAGAGTCTCAAGTAGAATAGCTGAGTATCCAAGCCAATCTGAGTATCCCATCCCATCCAGCAGTCCGGCCCAGTATCCACAGGAGCCCAGTCGAGGAGCCAATCCAAGCCCGGAAAGCCAAGTAGCCAAGCAGCCCCGCCCATGAGCTCAACCAATTATCCCCGCCCAAAACCGGTATCCAAGCTGAGCAGCCCATAAGCCAAGCCTATAAGCCCTGCCAAGTAGCTCAACCGAGCAGCCCAGCATCCAAGCTAGCGTAGCAGAGTAGCAAAGCCAAGTGGCCTAGTCGAGTATCCTATCCCTGCCCAGGCGCTGAATCCATGCTGGAAAACATAGATAAACATGGAGAAATCGAGATCTGAGAATGTATTGAAACTAGCATGATAGAATTCATTTACCAACAATTCTGATTTGACTTCCTCTCGGCTATGGAAGTGGGCCTGCCGGTGGTGAATCATCAACGTATTAGCGGAGTAGTCGCCTAGAGAATAGAGCCATTGTCTAGAGCTGAAACTGACTACACAGCTATACATCTTACTAGTAGATCTACCCTCCTATAGAGAAGATACCCTCCCTATAGATATCAGACTTCCTGGACTGACTTCTTACCGCTAGGTACCCACTCAACCAGACAGACACTGAACCCTACAGCTAGAGATAAGGTAAGAGAGTCTCTAATGATGTAATGAAATAGAGAATATATGCATTGAAGAAGGGTTGGGTACCAACGTGTGGCTAAAGTAGCGAGAAAACGCACGCAAATGGCCTCCCCTAATCTTCCTGGAGCCCAGCTCTTGGGCCGATGTAAACTATTAGATAGACTAGATAGATATATTTATATAAACATATATATAATAGAGATAGAGTATTCGTACCAACGTGTGCCTAATGTGCGGATAGAACGCACGGAAATGCCCTCTCCCTTTTGGTCGAGCCTGCTGTCGCACCCTTGAAGACGCTTTTCATTGAATGATGCAAGCTCATATACCTACTTAATAGATATTGATTCAGTATAGTCTTATGCCAAGGAATCTTCTTTAAGTACCGACTAAGCAATAACTAAAGGAAGTGATCTAGGGCTAAAAGGTCTAGTTCTGAAGGTGGTGGGTATAAAGTCATCTATGTTCGGTTGGTTGATAAATTGTTTTGTCACAATTCGCAATAAAGCTAATAATCTAATTTGGAAGGGTCGAAGTCGAAAGGTGCGTGCGTTAGCGACTGGCTTAAGAGCTCAAGCGGGAGCCGCATAAACTCTACTGACTCAAATAGCTAGATAGATTAGACCATAAAGACTAGACCCAGGTGTGACTCAAAGTCAGGTTGCCTTTCAACAGAAGGAAGCCAGCCAGCCAGGTATACCAACAAATAATAGGCCATACCTAAGGGATGAGAGAATAGATATAAAGCCATCCAGGTCAGGGAAGGCAGATAGATAGAGATACAGTAAGGGAGAGCAGGCTAGAGAGAACCATTCTAGCTAGTCAGGTTTTTTATTTCACGCGGGTCCCCGATAGTCTCATTCACGCTAGTTAGGTAGTGCCAGTGTGAGGTGCGCCCATCATTCCCTAGTAGCTACTTCCTACAACCGTCATTCCAAGTTACCATTTGACAACCTTTTCATTCATTTATTGACCTTCAAGCAAGGGAGACTGCTAGAAGAAGGGAAGCAATCCTCCAATTAGCAATTATTCCTCACCGGGGATTGGGGTGGGTGGGTAAATAGTTGTCAGGTGAGCCCATCCTTCCTTCCAATTAAGGCCACCCTTGAACTAGTGAAATTACCAGCCATTATAAGGCCAGGTTCTTCAATGTAAATTTACCAGGCCCTTATCTCGGGTCAGAAGGCGTAGAGGCAGGAAGGATAGAGAGTTAGGCAGGGTAGTTAGAGGGTGCTTAGCGAGTTAGGCAGGGTAGTTAGAGGGTAGGTCAGGTAGGTTGGAGAAAACGTTATGGGCGGAGGAGCTTAGTTACAGGAGCAACGGAGCCAGCAGCACCAGTAGCAGTTACAAGTCCAGACTAAGCAGTTGATCCGGGTGATTAGCTAAGTCACTTAGGTAATCTTAAGAATACTACCACAAGCTTAACCTTCTTCCTTGCTCTCCTAGTGCTGGCAGAATGGTGAAAATAGCCTCTAAGTATTATGTATTGCGCCTTGGTACTAATATGACTCTATTCATTCTGGCCTACCTTTGGATTGGTGCTTCCTTAAGCTGCTTGCTTGCTGGTTCATGGGTGGGGGTTTGAAGAGAAATAATTTCTCCTTTGCATCAACGTCGTCATTCATTGAGCATTGAAAAAAGGTAAGAGCATCGTTCAAGTAGCAGTTAAGGTGGTTCTTTTCCTTTTGACTGACTCTTGCCTCCTCCTTTCTCTCTCTCTTTGACTAACTGATAGAAAGTGATAGTCGAGAGTTAAGCGAAGAAATATCATCACTATTCGAAGGTGAGCCGTGTGGGTAGCCGTAAGGGATGGGAACTGTCTTTCTAAGGCTCTCTCAAGGGGGATCAATGGGTGATAACCGTCGTGAGAGGTGAGGAACCGAAAGGGAGAGATTGAGAGGTTGAAGGAAGGTAACTGTTCATTTCTCACGAACGCATTCATTGTCTTACTCACAATATATGAAATCGCTTATTCATTCGGCTTGTTAAGGTATAAAGCATTATTATGTATATAATAAACTATGACTGAACGGCTTTCACTTACTGGTGGCTTCTCTCTCTTTTTCCTCACACACAATATTGGAAAGAAGGGAAAGTTGACTTCTCTTCAATAATAAGGAAGCCAGCCATAATTACGTATATAACGTGCGTGACACCGAATCTACCCTACCCAATGAAAAACTTATTCCTTTTCTTGGTTGATTTGGTCAAACTGAAAATCGAAATAACGTATAAGACGGGGTTGACGCTGATTGAGATCTCCAAGAGAAATGGCAAGTTGTGACATAATATCATATGTAATGAAAACACCATGTTTCCCCAAATGCTCTAGTCGAAGTGAAAAACGTAGTCGAAATAGGAAAAGTATAATATCATATATAACGAGCATCACCATGTGACCAAGTCGAAGTGAAAAGAGATAATGGACCATGTTAGATCCTTCAACCGATGACTTGACTCGATGACTTGCCGCCGATGCCCCGTATATTATTTAAAGCTCTCCTGACCGAGAAAGTAATTACCAGTTCTTATCCATCGACGAACCCTTCTATGACCCATTGTCTTGGTTGGCCAGGAAAGAAATGCATAATGACATATATAATATCTGGAATTACCGCTCCTACGATGCTACAGCAGGCTCGACCATATGCCCCACCACCCCATGTTATGGATTGCCAATTGAGATTGACAAGTTCTTTTTCACACCGGCCTTGCATAGAAAGTTGGTCGTTCCTGTTGATGCGGGCAGTAAAAGAGGGCACCCTCATTCAGATTCGAAAGCATTCAACCCTTATTATATATGTAATTATGCGCGCTCGAATCATCATCGATCTACCCATCTCGTCTACAAGGAGCTATATATCATTATATATGTAATTATGCTTGCCTTATTCCTTGAAACGAAGTGTTTCACGAACGTCAAGTTAGGGTGGAGAAACTTAACGTACCTCGCCCTCCTACCTCGAACAAGTATGAAAACCCCTTCCTTATTTTCCCTATCTTGGCTGAAGGCTGTTGCGGGAAACTAGCTCGCGCTTCCTTTCTCGTTTTTTCCTGCTGATAGATATCCCATCTCTCCGACGGACACCACCTGGCTTTCCCCATTCCGTCCGCTCTTTTCCCAAACCACTTGAAGCAAACAGAACTTCATAAAGGTAGGTAGGGTCTATTCCGACGACTACACACAACACCTGGGTGACCGGAAGAGAAGAGTGGTCGTCATCGCAGAGATTCAGGTCGATGGATAGAAAAAATGTAATTGGGCAGCAGGGGACCATAGGTGGGCTTAGATCTCGACAAGGCTTCTATGATCTTATCATAAAACGGGTATTATCCCCTTCAACGAGATGCACAAGACTAGGCAACACCTCTCCCTTGCTACGGTTCTTGGACCAGCCTGCAAGTAATGAACGATGCAAGTAATGATAGGTGGTGCTTCATATGGGGATATTATAACGAGGAGCCGCTTTAGATATTTCCTTTATATACGTGATTTATCCAAAACACCTTTGTTTATACGGGCAAATAAATAGAATCAATTTTGTAGATTAGATATTAGGCTGGTTGCGGTCTTTCCGCCTCAACCGCTTCCACCGGATCATCGGGGAGAGTCGGTGAGGAGGTTCCTTATGCTGAACTTGAAAGAGGATAAGCAGGTTTAAATGGAAAGTGGGCGAGCCCCGAGTACACTCGAGTACACGCTCCCTTTCGTCTAGTGGTTAGGACTTCGCATCCTCATGTTGAAGCATACTATATGGATGGTAAGTCACATGTCGTCCAGCCAAATTCAAGTTTTCCGAGATTGTGGTCTACTTACCCCACCTACTATACAGAGGGTGCTGGTCAAACATGTTCCTTTTTGCCTCGCCTGCCTTCCGGTTGAGAGCTATGTAACAAGTATGTGGTAGAACTGCGGCTCTTTACGGGAAGGTGGAAAGGAGTGTGGAATGAACGCACTCGACCGAAAGGCAATTTTTTGCGCCATGATCCCCTTTCAAAATTATGAATTAATACGTTATATAACGACCACTCTTTTGATTCGCTGCTTCCAAAGGCTGGGTTTTTTTCGTTGACCCGTCGGCGCGAGTACAAGAACCTTCGATCTCGCTCAAAAGGTAGGCTTTTTTGGGGGCATAGCTTTTGTAATTCCACCGTAGTCTTTTAATTCCACGAGATTAACAAACGTTACTCGAATCGCTGGTGAATGCATTTTGTCTTCTAAGTAGTCTGAGACTTATCCCCCGGAGAGCTTTATAGCGCAAGACCTGGATGGAGGAAAATCTATTCTCCGCTCTGTCTCTTTTCGAAGCTGGTGCCCTAGCTCGACCGAAGTTTACTTAACCAACTTATTAGTTGGGAAATAACGTTTATTGCCGTAGGTCAATATGAATAATTGGAGGGATAACGTACCCTACCTGATTGTACCGGCGGCAAATAATGGCCTAACCCCCCCTGCTATCTGCCCTGCCTTATCGAACCCTCTAACTAAAAACTTCCGGAACTTATGATGCTCTGGTAAACATTAGACTGGATCCTCTCTCGACTTGAAATTATCTTTATAGATGTCTGAAGAACGTAAAAAGGTATGCCTTTGTCTCAAGTGGGGATTAGGCATCCGGTTTTTGAAAGTGACTTTTACAGGCCTAGATGGTATGAATTTTCAATCTGTGTTGTGTTTGGAAACCTCCTTTTTAAACTAAATTGACAGGATTCCTCTACTCAATGTTGCTGGTAGGATTCGATAATTTATAAGGTAAGTTATCCAGATGCAGTTATATATATAAAGGTAAATGCTGTTAATAGGTAGGTAGGGTAAGACCATCTTCCTAGCTTCCTTTTATCCTCCTGCTATACTGGCTATACTGCTGCTATACTTTTTAATGCCATCCTGCACCCGATCATGCCATTCCATAATGTCTATAATGAGGGGTATAGTTCTGATTAACCCGTTCTGCTTATTAATTAACCCGGTCTAACCCTTGCTTTCCCCGCCCCATATAACCCTTGATGAGGCTACACTAGTCTATGAGGCGAGGCGAAACAACTAAGCCTGTCCTGCTGCCCTGTCCCCTTAACGCCTTCTCCTGTGCTCTGATCTGATTTATCCTAAACGTACGTAGTGGGGCGGGCCCAATGCTCTATTCTTGTATTGGTTCTATTCTCGGATTGGAAAATTCCCCCGGAAACCCTTTCCCCCCCCCCTGAAACTTCCGCCTGAACCTCCCCACTAAATAACGCTTAAGATACTCCCCGAACGCTTAATTCCCGAACGCTTAAGACTTCCCGACTTGCCATTCCGGGAGGTTTCAATTCAATGGATCCTCGAAGATAAGTTATCTGTAAATAGGTCTGAAGAACTAAGGTATGTATCTGCTGAAAGTGGGATAACGAGACATCCGGGATCTACTATCTAAAAGTTACTTTGACAGGAATAGATATGATGAATTTCGAATCTGTGTTTGGACACCTCAATCAACAATTTGCTGGTAGAATTTCTTTAATGGGTTGGTAAGGTATTATTCTGTAAGTAATAGGCAGTGTTACCTCAATCCCGTTCCCTTGGTTATCCATAGCGGTTCGCAAGGTTATACCAGAATTGGTTACGGCGATAAGCCAAAGTGCCTCTCTATTAGCCCCTCATAGTCCCCCTACTAACCTAGTCTTTCTATTAGCCCCTTCAATACTTCACGACACCTAAAGAAAAAAGGGAGCAAAAATAGAGCAGTGGAACGGGGGAAATAGATCGGAGTTAGCCCCTATACCCAACTCCTTAAAATGAAATAAGCCACTCCAATAGCTAGCACTCTAACAATCTGCCTGCCTTTGATGCAACTGCCTTATGAAACAGATGCGGAGGAACGTGTTAATGGGAACGGGATTGAGGTAACACTGGTAATAGGTATTCATGCATGCGCGTTAACAATGTCCTCTTCCTTCCTAATGTCCTTCCTTCTAAATTAGACTTATTCATATTCATATTAGATATATATATGTTATATATGACATGTCTACGTGCGAAGAAGACTCCTCTCTTCTCTCCCTGTTTTTATAGTTGGATCGACCAGGACCAGGACCAGCTTGATGCCTACATCCTTTCCTTCACTTCTTCCACCTTGATGTCTTACTTCGACCACCCACCTAGATTCGATTCAACCAGCTTGATGCCCACTTCCACCTTTCTGCCTATTTACTTCACTTCTTCAACGGGAGAGGCCATAATAAGGCTACAAATAAACCGGGCTACCGATAAAGCTACCGATAAACCTAACCAATGAGAGGCCAGAAGTTCATAAGTTCCCTCAATAAGTTTAAAATAGGCCAGAAGTTCTTCAAGGAGGGCCAGAGGTTTCTCATAGGTAATAAGTTCCCTTAAATATAGTCTCCATAGGCTTCCGTAAGGCTCCCTTTCGTTTAGGTTTGGCCATGGGGAGATCTGATTGCGTTGAGATGGGGCTTTCTCAAAGCAGAAATCTTATACCAAATCTGCTGCAGATCTAATACTTGGGCGGCTATGTCATTGAGGAAAGAGAGTAAATGAGGTGTTTTCCATTCTTCTCTTTGCTCAATATTAAAGCTACTTGGCCCTTTCCTAGCCACTACCTTTATCCTAAGTTGGACCACTACTTAAAGCCCTTACCCCTGCTCGACTGGCCTGTGCTCTTTCAAACCGGTTAATAAGCCATTTATGCACTTTAGACGGAAATGGAAAATAATGGGCTGTAGGGGATATCATCTGGGGATTTGTTCTTTATGGGACGTATCAAATGATGCCAACTTTCTAAATAAAAACGAGCTGTATGGCTTCGCTCCTTCCCCATTATACCTTTTTTTCTCATCAATATTGGTAATAGGACCCCTTCATAGCTATGCCAGGTATTGTTTGAATTGCTAATATTGTTAGTTGGGAATATAGATAGATATAAAGATATGGATTCAAGAATATATTATAGATGAGTATATGCGACTCCTCTGTATATGACTCTGCTATTATAGATTACTTCGGACTCCGGAAAAAATAGGGGAATTCTGGAGTTTCCAAATTATCTGACCGAACTGATCTCTGCTCTAAAAGCTATCTCCCCCAACAAACTCAATAAATTAGAGAAAGAACCCTACAACAGTAAATAAAGGTATAACCCTACAATAAGGATAAAAAGAGTCTAACCCTCTGACCCTGACCTCCTCATCCTCCTAATGGTAAGGCTCGCTATCCCTTCTAACCCTCCCATAACTGACACTTATATGATCTATTCCCACTCAATAAAACGGCAAGGAACCCTATTTTTTTTTTCTGAAAGGGGATAACCATCTCTGGTCTTTTCCCTACTATCCTGATGCCTGATGAGTCAAGCCTTTACCAATCCACCGGCAGAAGAGCAAGAAGAAGAAAGTTTTATTAAGAGTAGTAGTGTCGGCAGCGAGCAATATATTTATATATATATAATAGTTAACCGCAAACCCATCTAGGATCTGGAACCATGTGTCTATCTAGAATCGAGGCACCCATGGAATACACCTGCATCTATATGGAATCAATTCTCTGCGTCGTAACCTACATATGGTCGAGCCAACTTACTCATCTACTATAGTTGCTTCGCAATGGCCGAAACGACATCATAGTTGTTTTCAGATCTTACCAAAGAAGAGACAGGCTGACATGCATGGCGCCGATCAACTCATCGAATAAATTGAACAGCGGGGCCTGCTGTATGCGAACGGGAGCCGGGACATGGCGCATAGATAGGAATAGTAGGGCGTGGGACGCAGCAGTGATCATATCACTATGAAAGGGTCAGGCGGTGGTGGGCCATAGGGAAAGTAAGGCCAATCGGGCTTGAATGATCTGAGCAAGGGGCCCTTACTATCTATCTATAGTTGTGCATTCGACCGCAAGGGAGAGGAACGAGAAGTTACCCCAACTATAGTTCCATAACTTGCAACAGCGAACAGATACTTTTCTTTCTAGAGAATAACATTGGCGCCACTAATTCAAGAGACTGCTGCTACCCCGTTGATCCGACGGAACATACAGTATGTATTATCCTAGATGTGGTCCGGTTTAAACGAAGATAGAAGCAAGAGTGGACCCTATTTATCCTATTTATGAACGTGAAAATGGAGTCCAATTCCATAAAGTGGACTTAAGTGCCCCCGGTTACATGCATGTAGGCGAATTCCTGCTGTCGGTGGAGCTGAAGAGGTTAACAACCGGCGAACTACTGGCTGGAATGACACATACTTCGGGTGCGTTGCCTTAGGATCTAATTCGTTCTCATTTATGTTAAATAAGTTAGTTTCATGCGTGAGGAAGTAAGTGCAGTAGGCAACGGCGAAGTATTATTCCACGAGAACTCCTACCCAATTGATCGAAACGAGAGGATAAATCAAAATCTCCGGTTATCTATATATTGCTGGTCTGTCGCGCCAGAAGCGGTAGGCTCGAACCCTCCCTGCCCCCGCCTATAAAAGCCGCCGAGATCTCGTTCTGAACCACCGTGGGATCGGCTGGTCACACCGGATCCGCTGCCTGCACCCATCTCACGAAGTGAGTATGGGCACTTGAGATTATATACTGATGGGCCCCGAAGAGAGGAGAGTGGCCTATCTCTCTTATCTACGTGATACGACCGCACGCTCTATCTAGATATGATATGGTGTGGTCTCATCTCAAGTATCTGATCCAATCAAGATGTATTCCGATCGGGCGGGGACTATAACTATTAACTATATATAGCTGTAGCTGAAGAGGAACCATTCGGTCGGGACACAGATATGGAGAGCCCTATAGATATGTTTTCCCCCCCTTTTCAATTTATAGATACTTTCTTTGTTAGCTAAGAACCATTCCAAGACTGTGATCGAATGGATTATGGATTATAGATAGTCGCCCGGGCGAGGGGCATCCTACCCGAACTATATATATCTAGTGAGTAGGCCCCTTAGCCTAGCGGGCATAGCATACGGTCTAGTCCATATAGAGAGTCTCTGGGCCCGTCGGCACCCTTCCCTCGATTGATAAATCAATTGAGTCCCCCTCCCCGGAGCAGTTGTTCTCGACGACCGACCCCTCGCCTACACAGGATGGAACCAGCCAAAAAATCAGTCTACTATCAGGGGTGAAGGATGGAACCGAGGGTGAATACCCAAACAATCAATCGGGTGGCGGTTGTTCGAGCTAGTCGTTGGATGGAAGCTCCATTAGTTTAAGCTTTCACTCATCACCTGAGAATCCTAACCGTAAGTAAGGAAGGCAAGGCTCGTCGAAGAGTTGGATGTCTTATTCGTACTCTAACCCTTGAAGCCACGAAGGCGACGCGTAAACTTGGCTCTCCGCGTCTGATCCCCAAATTTTGCCCTTCGGCTTTCTCCACTCTTCAAAATGTATGCTCTATACACACATTCATCAATACAGCAATAGGCCCCTTTTTAGTATGTCCTGTGGAGTCATAGGGTATATTATGGCCGTAGCTGTTTTCGCTAGTAGAATAAAGTTGAATCCGGTTCACACAAAAAAACAATATGGGCGATTGAGCTTGTACATATACTAAATGAAATTATTTGACTTCAAAGAATGGAGCGATTCTTTGTGGAAAAGTTTGTATTTGTCTTAAAATAACGGAACGTTTAAAAATGGTGTGCACTCGCAGTGCCGTTAAATTTTAGCGAAAAACAAACATTATGTATCCTGCTGCAAATCATAGAGAGAGATAATCTAATACTAAATGCAGTGTCAAACTACCACTATGGATAGATGAGCTCATGACGAAGATAAGAGGTAAGATATGGATAAGGACGTAAACTCTTGACTGCAGGACATTTGGACTTATCCTATCCCTTCCGGGCCCTTCCCCATCTAGGTCTTACTTGCTTTCCCGTCTTTTGCCCTTTGATTCCTTCTTCTCTCCTCTATCGTTCCGTCTCTTCCAATGCTCCCCTAACTCCCTTCAAAATACTAATCCCTCAACTACTAGAAATCCCTTTATTCTACTATGCTGTATGCCGCAAAGTCCCATCTAAGTCCTCCGAATACCATTTACTGTGACCATACATAGACAACCCATACTTTTGACAACCGACCCACGTGCTCTTTTCGAATGCTCTGCTCCCCTCTCCAGGATCTAGGCTCCCGGGGCTCCCTGCCTCGGGTGCTTCCGGTTCCCTGTTCCAGGGGTTGTAGGGGATTGAATAGAAATCGAATAGACTTTCCTTCGCGGCAGAGAAGGGAATAAATCGAAGCCAAGTCAATCCAAGCAAAGCCGAGTAAAGCCAAGCAAATGAAGGAATGGTGGTTTGATCCTGTCGAGTGTCCCCTACAACCAATACCCTTATCACAGTCCCGTCGCCCTTCGTTGGGTTAGGCCAGTTTTAGCTGAGTCTGTCAAGGTCCGTTACATTTTGTTTTGGAGAAATCATAATACATTGGTATCCTTCCGATTCGTAGGGCCCGTCTTATCTCATACGAATGCTCCTGCGTACCTACAGATACAAATGCATTATCCTTATTATACGATGCAATCTCGATGCCAATTTTATGTAAAACATTTCAATTGTTTGCGGGATGAATCCAACAAGAATATATAATATAAATTGAGTTAACCTTATATAAACAATGCGCTGTCGTGACTCAATGATGTCGATGTATATAATGCGTGCTCATCATTTACTTACTAGGATTAGTCATTTTACTTACTAAATGAATGCTCAAAATGAGTCAATTTGAGACTCCCATAATTTTATATTACCCGCTCTCATTTTATCACGCGGACAGGTTTTCCCGAAGGAAGTATCCAAGTTTAGGTCTATGGGACATGAATTCAAAGTTCGTTCTAGGGGTGACAGATTGATGTGAAATCTAAGTGATTTTTGATGCATCAATGTGAGTGGAAATGGATTACACTTTTGCTGCTCCGTTTTGGTAACAAATTGCCACGAGTTAGGATCCCAAAAGTAATAGAAGTGGTTGTAGATAAAATTGAAACTTATACCTTCTCCCGAACCCGAATTTAGAGGATCGAGTGATCACATTTCCAATTGAATTTAGACTATCAACACAGCAGGGGGCCAAGTGCAAAGCTGAGCCGAAATCAATTTCATTTTCATGTCCAAATTGATGATAATTTGATTCCATTTAAACAGTGAGTCACAAGCCGTTTACCAGAGACAAATTGCCCAAGATCAAGTAGTCACTACAACACTGGTCAAACGACCGGAGATCGTGTTTTCTATCATCAACTCTCGTTCGCTAAAAAGTAGCTCCCACCTCCTCCTCCACCAAGTGCTTAATACATGCAAGTGCACTTGTTTCTTGCCTAAACGCGAGTTCCAATAAATATGTGTATTTATATTTCCACCCCTTCCTCTCAAAAAGCAGCTTTTTCTTTTTCATTAAAGTTCGTCCCCTAAGAATTCTCTAGCTAAAATTAATGCTTAGTGAAGTCGTTTTTATTTCTTTTTTTTTCCATTCCAGTTTCCTCTCCCTTTGGTCGAGTGTTAAAACCCTATTTAGTCAATTTTTGCCATCGATTCAGTCTTGGTTCAGAGGAGAAAAGTCCCAGATCAATATAAAGATCCTAGGTCCTTAGTAGGATATTCACTGAACGTTCCAGCAGCAATAGAGCAAGTTTCAGTCGACCATCAAAACATAGACCAGCATCAGAAACAATGGAACCGCACAAAAGCATTCATTGCCCATCTCCAGTCAGTCGCAAACTACCTAGCATCAGGCAGACAGGAGAGCATAAACCAATACCACGAAAAATCTGCCGTCATAACCCACCCCGTCCAAATGTTATTTTCAAACGAACCCAACCTAAAGCACATAATATATTAGTCACAGCAAGATCAATAAAAACCCTTCCACCTGTCCCGATCTATAAAAACAAATCCCAATCCCACCATAAATGATGAACTCTGAAGTATCATATATAGATATATATAGAATAAAGTTCTACATATAAAAAGTAGTGAAGTCTTAATCACAACTCCCCCGCCCCCTTCCTTCTAATGAAGCAACGCTAAGTTAATAAGTCATGAAGTTGGCAGGAATAAGGTATGGCAGGGCAGGGAAGGGAATGCATTCTTCCTGGCTTGCCTGCCCTCTCTCTCTTAATGGGGGAATAAGGCGGGCATGCATCTCTATTCCTCGCGCTCCCTTCCGCTCTTATAGAGATATAATATAGAATCTCTTCGGTGCTACGCATGACATTCTATCACATCACTTATCCACTATTCCCTTCCTTATCACACTTTTATTTGGTACTACCGAACAAAGTGGCGATACAGCGCATGAAAAGAACCTTTTACGCAGTTGAGAACTCACCCGTATTCATTCATTCTATCCAAGCACTGAAGGCACTTTTCAGGTAATTGTATTGGTCTGTAGTTCGGATGGTGGGCTACACATAAGGACAACCTGGTCAGCCTATGTTTTTGACATCGCTTCAACCCACCACCGAGGTACCAGGTTATCAATATTCCAAGAGCAGTAGAGGACCCGATCGCTTGCACTGAAGTATACCAGGGGAAGGCAGCTCCAGTGTTGCAGGCAGACGGTTGCGTCAAGAAGTGGACTGTGAGAAGGATGCCCAGAGCAGCACTGGGTCCACAAGTTCATCTACACCTTGGGACTCATCCCCAAGGCATGGTACCTGCATGAAGAAATTCGACGACAGACGCGCAAGTGGGAAACACTCAACCAAGCAAAGATTTTTTTTGACCTTCAAATATCTAGGTAAGACTCTCAATGTCACGTCTGCTCAAAAAATCCATTAAATAATTTCCATTTTACATAAAGCCGGTTAGACCGCAAGGATATTTTTGTAATGTGCATCAGCATAAACTGTGGCCGGAAGACCCAGTTAGAAACTGGGGTGATGGCCGGCGGGCATTCAAATATTGCGCTAAGGCAGATCAAGAACTGGAGGAGAAAGATGATCCAGAAAAGGTTCTAACATCTTACACATTCAAAGAATCATAAGGTAATTTATTGCTTGTCCGCACCGGGCAAGGATAAAGGTCCGTCCTCGACTGGCCTCCATTGGAGTTTATTGGGACGAAAAAAACTATGAGGTTGTAGCCCTACTCAACGAATACGTGGATATAGAATTACCTAATAAATTCATGGGGATTAGGGGGATTAAGGGGAGAGCTTGGCGAGATGTAGATAAAACTGAAACCAGATGCCAAGCCGATCAAAAGAAGACCATATTGACTGAATCCCAGAGTCAAGGAAAGGGTCAAGGAATAAATAGATAAAATGCTTGTAGCCGGGTTAATATTCCCTATGGAGGAGTCAGACTGGATCAGTCCAATAGTGATCCAAGATAAGAAGACTAGAGGGGGAGGTATCAAGGTTTATGTGTATTTTCGGGGGAACAAATATAGCTTGCGTTCACAACCCCTTCCCTACCCTCTGTAGCAATTAAGTACTTGATCCGGACCGGAAACAACTGCTATAGAGGTGCTGGATCTACGGGTGTTGTTGATCGGTAAACCAAGTCAATTGGATAAAATGCGAATTATGCTGGTGCTTAAACTACTGTTATAGGTGCTGATTAATTTGGTGCTGGTTCTTAATCAACAGGAACTAGACGAAGTGATAGCTTTCTAACTGCGTATGCATCTGCAAGTGGCTATGCTCTGACCTTTGATTCTATTGTCTATGCCTCTGCAGGTGCTTGCTTCCATAGCTTTCCGCGCTCTTGGCTCGCCTTTACGGATTGCTTCCTTTCCAATCACAACCTTGCTAACAGCCAGACTCTGTATCCATGCTATACTCGAAACACTGAGCACCACTAATCAATATTGACAATCGAGATTTACATATATAAAGAGGTGCGCTGGCACGCTATAAACTTTTCATCTTGTTAATGACAAAATATGGTGCGTTTAGCTC
>BSBM01003171.1:0-34897 GCA_027924585.1 Larix kaempferi | reverse complement strand
AAAACCCACGTTCTAATTTTTTTTTAATTAAAAAATAAGAAAAAACTGGCAACATCGACCACATTTGCCAACGTAATTACCATTTCATCGCTATATAATGACATATGGGGATACCCTCCATTGCAATCACAATTCGTTTGGAGATCGTTTGGATTTTTCTGGGTTCAATGGTGCGAATTACGGAGTCACGGGCTACAGCAGCAAGGCGTTCGGGAGTCTGAGCTTGGAGTTGCTCATCATGTGGAACAGCCGAATCTGCTCAGCCGTGGCACAGTCAATGTTTGGAGCTTTTCGTGGGCCGTGGCACAGTCAATGTTTGGAGCTTTTCGTGGGCCGTGGCACAGCCAAAGTATCTCCATCTTACCGTAAGTATCTCAGCCGGATTTAAATTTTATACTACAGGCTGGTGGCTGCGAGGTCGACTCGAAATATGTTGGGGATTGGGGCTATGACATCCAAATGACGACCTGATTCAAATTTCAGATTCACGGTTTTCTTTTTTTCAGGATTCGAATTTCAGATTCACGGGCTCCGGCTATCACGATTTTCGATTTTTAGTATTTTACAGTGTATAGTTAATACGTAATAATAAATTAGATGCTAGGATATCTAATCAAAGTGGTAAGTGTATTATTAACAAATTAGATGCTAGTCTATTAGGATTATTAATAATGTAATACGTAATGTTATCACGATTTTCCCGTTTTTACAAAGTATAGTTAATACTTAATAATAATGTAATAATGTAATACATAATAATGTAACTATTTTAATTTTTAGTATTTTACTAACTTTTTAACATTGTATTGTAATTTGTGACTATTTTACGAACTTTAATATTTTGACTTTATATTAATTTTGATTTGTGACTATTTTACTAACTTTAATATTTTAACTTTGTATTGTAATGTAACTATTTTAATTTAATCTAACTAGTTATATACATGAGAAACTTTGCATATTTGTGTATAATGGATTGAATTCACATGGACGCACATGAATATATATTTATTTTCTGAAAATATGAATATTTTATGTATTTTTGCTCAACCGGTTTTTTGATCCGAGTTTTTTCTCGGTTTCGGTCCGGTTCCGGGTCCTGGTGTCGGCTGGTTCGACCACCAGTCCAGTTCTGATAACATTGGTACGGAATGCCATGTGTCACTGTTTCATCTTCGGGTTCTGAAACTCACACCCGAGAAACTTTTTTGGAACAGCTTACGAAATTCGATTTGGATCTTCACAGCTCGAGATATAGCATTTCTCCCTAGGTCACCTTTTTAAAACTGAATTCTGGAGGAGGCTGAAACCCTAATTTGCATGGATCATATCTCCTAAAGTTGTTAGGATATTCCTATACTCCATCCTAGTCCTACTAGCTTTTCAGTCATTTTCATTTTCAGTCTTTTAGGGTTTGCATGCACTTTTAGGTTTTGCATGCAATCTAGGGTTCGCATGCATTTTGCATGCATCCCATTCATCAGTCCCAACACCTAGCCCTCAGTTAGCTAACCTCGGGAGCTTCCTCCTGATCAGTTTTGGCCCTCCTAGTACCTAGTGCATCCTCCCTTCACCTACTGTATGAGAGAGGCACACTTCTTCACCTGCCAGTCCAGTTATGTTCAGTTAACTGAGTTCTCTCCCTGATTTTAGGCTTTACTCACTCTTAACTGATCTTATCACTCCGTTGGACCTCCAGTGTGACTAGATAGCCTATTCTGACTCCAGTTAGCTCCATGAACGCCCTCCACTGAGCCTCCTTCACTACATTAGTGCTTCCATGTGCCAGTTACACCTACCACACTCAGTTAGACTCAGTTTGACTCCTGGTTGACTATTACTTGTGCATTGATGACTTCACTGATGATGAGTTGGACTCCTAGTTATGCCTTGATGACACTCCACTGATTATGGATCTATCCATGCAGGCTAATTCGAATCACACCTAGTGTATTCGAATCCTGAGCATTGTATATTTACAGTTTTAGTATTCAGATTAATGTAACATGTGTAATTATTCTGCCTCTATCTGAGCTCCTTTGGATCTATGTTCTTCTGCTCTATTCTTCTTCTGTTATTCCTAAATTCTTTCATTGTGAGGTTTACATCATCTCTTTGGATCTACTGTGAGCATTTTCACAAAAGTACAGCGAATCTGAGGCTGAAACTCCCACACAAGGTACATGAATATTTAATATTCGGCCTGTCCAAGTTTCAAATCCTGAAACTTCGCCAAAAGTGATTTATAGCAAAAATGCCAAGATGACTAGTTTCCGGAAATGGAAACCATAGCTTCCCGCAGCTGCACAATGTCTTCTTTTCAGATTAGCTCTGATACCATGTTAGATTTTCTACATTTTTAATCGATATTATCTAGGATCTTATCTGAGAGAATAAGATGCACAGCATAACACAATAGACACAAAGAATTTCCTCGGGGAAACCATAAAGGAGAAAACCCCGCAACTTCCTCAAAGATAGAATGATCACCAATACAATGTCACAAAAGTAAAACCAAAAATAGAGATGGTCTTCAGCAGCTTCTCTCTCACTAATGCGAACTTCAGTGAGTGTGTGAATGAATAAATGAGAGAGCCTAGCTCTTTATTTATACTTTACTTTCGCTTGACCTTTTCACTTACTAGGTCGACCCCAGTTGTACCTGACTAGGCCGACTTCTCTAGAAGACTCTATTAACCCTAATACAATCTGACTCTGGGGTCTATGGCCCCGACTTACAATGACTTTACATGACCAAATATAATAATGAAATCTCCGACCGGAGGAATAAACATCTCCTTCGGAGGTACTAATAAATACAATATAAAATACACATGAATATCTTTCGAAGTTACAATTTCGTTAACATTATGGGCATCTAAATTAGAACATGATACCTTCCTGTTACATCAAAACAATGAATTTTTAATTTTTTTCCAGAAGACGATGCAATTTGTGACAGTTAAATAGATTATATTTTGTCAAGAACAGAATCCCTTTCAAGCAAGTTGAAAGAATCAAATTTTGCAGACGCTTCGATGCCTCTCAGGCTAGATAAAAAAGATTATGCTTTTAGAAGGCTTGATGGATTTAGGGTGTGTTAAAAAATGGAATTTTTTATGAAGAACGGGATCCCTTCTTGGCATGTAAATTAGATTGGATTTGGTGGAAATCACAATGGCTTTCTTGGTTTTTAGAAAGGTCAAGTTTTCAGATTAACATGATGCCATATCAAAGTTTGGTTATGTCAAAAGGATCAAAATTTGGGACAGATTTGGTGTCATTTAGTCAACTCAAAAAAATCAAATTTTACGAAGTCCTTAATGCCGTTTGAGCATGTTAAAAAGACGGAATTTAGTGGAGAACATGATGCATGATGCCTTTAAAGCATGTCAAAATATGGAATTCTTTTAAAAAGACGAAAAAATTCATGGATATTGATCAGAATTTGAGAAAGATTTGGTTTCTTTTAGACAACTCAAAAAGATCAAATTTTACGAAGTCCTTAATGCCTTTTGAGCATGTTAAAAAGATGGAATTTAGTGGAAAACGTTATGCATGATGCCTTTAAAGCACATCAAAATATTGAATTCTTCTAACAAGACGAAAAAATTCATATATATTAAAAATAATCAATTCTATAGACAACATCATGTGTTTCCAAGGTGTCAAATAGATAGAAATTTGCAAAGAACATGATGACTTTCTTTGTTGATGAAATGATGAAAGTTTTGAAAGACACAATGCCCTTCGGGAAAGGTTTAAAAGCTCCAGTTTTACGAAGGCCTCGACGCTTTTAGAGTAGCATGTTAACAAGATGGAATTCATCAAAGAACATGTTTCTTGCACATCAACTGATTGAATGTTTCAAAGAAAAGGAAATCTTCCATGCCTTTTAAAAAGGTTAAATTTTGTGGAGAACACAATGTCTTTCGGACCTGTCAAATACAGAGACCTTTGTCAAGAACAGTATCACTTTTTGGATTGCTAAAGATTTCCAATTTTGGGAAGGACATTATGCATTTAAAGATTTAACGCCCTTCAACCATGTTCGAAAGATCAAATCTTAAGAAGGCCTCGATGCATTTTAAGCATTTTAAAAGGATTCAATTGGTTCAATAACATGATTCCTTTTACGAAAGTAGGAAGATTGAATTTTTTGAACAAGATGATGTCTCCATGCCTGTTAAAAGCATCAAGTATGTGACAAACACAATGCCTTTGATGCTAGTGAAAAAGATTGAATTTTTTGAAGGGTTTGATGCCTTTCAAGCAAGTTAAAAATACTTACATTTTTTAAAGGCTTCAGTGGCCTTAAAGAGTCGTAATCAAATTCCTTCCCAACCTATTTGTAAGTTTACATTTTGTGGAGAACAACATGCCTTTCAACCCAGTTAAAAATATCGAATTTTCCCCGGGCACCAATGCCTTTCTGGCGTGTTACATTAAGTTTCGCCTATTATAAAGATCAAAGTTTGGGAAGAATCCTAGTCCTTTTTATAAACTCAAGAAGACCAAAGTTTGGGTGCATTAAAAGGATTGACGGTTTCAAAAGATTCAACCATCAGGGATTTAACAAACCAACTCTGTAAGCTCATCTTCATTTTCCCTGAGCACGGCTCTTACATGACATTGTGAAAGTCTAGTAGTGAGTCGATATCAACTAAACAGCCTGCTGAGCAAAAACCATCACATAAAACCGGGTGTCAAAGAGCGAGAAGGTGATGCCTTTCATGCCCTATTCAACAGATTGAATCGTGTGAAGAAGACGATGTGTTTTGTGCCTGTTAAAAAATTTGAATTTTGTGAAGTACCTGATGTCTTTTGAATTAAGCTATAAAAAGAGACATGTCGACTCTAATGAATTACGAAGATTTTGAACACCTTTAATTCATTTCAGTGGCCATTTCGAGTAGGTTAAGTTGATATTTGGTTGTTTGACACACTTCTTGAGATCAGCTTGCTAATTGTGGTCATTCTCAACATTTCCGGATATCAAAAGAAGGTCGATACGGCCTCTAGGGTGTTGCAAGCTCTTGTTGTTACCTACAGGTCAGGAATCCCCGTTAAAACTCAAATTTGTTTGACTTAATATACACTTTAGTGCTGCTGCTATAAATTCCATATTAATTGCAGCGAATGTAATCTCTGTATTTCCATGAGATATTCTGGTTTTTTGAAGTGCCGAATGCATTATAAATCCATTTCATGTATTGCAAAAAGCTATTGTTGAATGTATGAGACAAGATCCGGGACCTAACACACCCAAACAACAAGCAAAACCAAACAAAAAAATCCGCCCATACAAGCAGGGTGCTTTACAGTCTATTTTAAGAACCAGTTCAACAATTTGGGGAAAGATCATTTGCACTCAATAAGCAGAAAGCAGAAGTCAAACATAGGAGGACTGATTTTTATAATGAGCCTATGGAAAACCAAAAAGCTTCTCAAGTGCTAATTGAAGAATAGAATTGTTACAGCAACTTTGGAGAAGAAAAGGAACCTATTTATGAAGAATTTGGGCTGCACGCTACTTGTGAACATATTCAAAGAAATTCTAAAGAGAATAACGAACTTCGTCCTACTCTGAAAGATAGGATTCATCATAGCACTAAGCAATTTGCTTGAAGACAGCGAACTTGTCATGATGACTCTCAATGGTTTCCCCTCTTCCTGGGAACCATTCATTAAGAGTATTAGCGAGCAATCCACGCAAGAAGTCGAGGAATGATGATCGAACAGAGTTCTTCTTTATCTACGCTCTCTCAGGTACAGTTCCTACCACAAGTGATACTTGGTTAATAGATAGTGGTGCATCAAATTTCCTAGACAGTTCCTACAACATGCAAAACACTCCCGTAGGGTTGGCCGTGAGGTAAAAATGGGGATGGAAAACTGAGTTACTATTTTAAACCCTAAAATCAACTATTTAAAAATTAGGTTAATTTGTTAGCTGAGTCTGTGGAGCCTTTCCACCTTAAGGGTGTTTATTTATGTCGGTGATTATTCAAGTCTTATTTAATGTGAAATTTATGTTTTAAATGGGAATAAAATCTGTTGTTCTGGATTATAAATAAATCCTATAGCTATTAATTTTTTGTAAAATGTAGAAGTATGCCTAAATAAAATGAATATGCTAGATAAAATGAGCATAAACAAATAATAGGACAACATTACCTAAAACAGAAGTTAAAACTCAGCTACAAAACTAATAAATTACTAAAGTGAAATGTATCAACAAAGCAAAACATGTAAGCAAAATAAACTAACTCACAGTTGTACATTATATACAATGGAAAACTAAGGATGATATGTACATCATAATGAAAATAAAGTGCATGAAATTGACAAGCTTTTAAAACTAAAAGTAAAAAAGCTACAGAAAGATATAAAATACAAGGAGAATTAACAAATATGCCCAGAAAACTTACTTTTTTATTGATATAAATGTCTGAACTACAAGAATAATAACCCAAATACGGTAAACAATTGCATTAGCTCCCTGCAAATGGGATGTCCACGAAACCATATGACACTTACAATCAACAAAAATCACAGTGAGAGAAGTGTCAGATGGTGGGAAATCTATTTAAATTATTCAACACCCAAATGGTCTAAAAGGAAGTGATGTAGACAGGAAGAGCACCTCCGGGTGTTGCTTCATCTTCGTATCTGCAGTGATTTCTTGGTGTAGCAGGAAGCAGACCTCAGTGGCACTCAGAGGTGCAGAAGCTGAGTATATTGCGGTATGTGTTGCAGGTCAGGAAGCTGTTTGGATACAAAAACCATGGGTTGTCGGGAAACCATGGATCCTTGAGACTTGGACCACACTCTCTGCACCTCTGGAATACCAGGGCATATATGAGTAGGGTGATTGCAAGGGAACTTAGGCTAGAGGCAGATTGCATGGCACTCAACATGAAGAAAGCCAAGTCCTTGCAGCTCATGCTAAGAAAGGAAAAGGTAAGCATGGAAAGTTTCATGGCAGGGAAGACGAAGCTGGGAGATCAAGCCCTATATCATAACAAAAGAAGAAGAAGGATCTTTCGCATATCTAGTGCTTCAGATGTCAGAAGTACGGTCACTATATCAGACAATGTCATGGTTGAAAGAAGAGAAAACACCAAGTTTCAACTACTGATGTTGATGAAGACACTCCACACAAGAAGTCAAGGAATTATGATCGAACAGAGTTTTTCTTTATCTCCGCTCTCTCAGGTACAGTTCCTACCACTAGTGATACTTGGTTAATAGATTGTGGTGCATCTAGATATATGACAGGTTATAAAGAAAACCTTACAGACTTGGTAGAGAAAGAGTCCCACCTACGAGTTGTACTTGGGGATGATGTTAGATATACTTTGAAGGAATCTGGGGATACCTACCTCCAGTTAGATTCTAGCGATACTCTACACTTGAGCGATGTGTTGTTTGTACCTAGGATGTAAAGGAACCTTGTATCCATATCAGCCTTGGAGAACAAATGTTACAAAGTTGCACTCTCTGATGGAAGGTTCATGCATGGCACAATAACTCTAGTATGGATTCAACTCATATGATTGGTGTTCGAGAGGAGAGCTTATACAAGCTGACTACACAACCAATTCAAGCACTGGCACATGATTCTACCAGTTTGGGTGAGTTGTGGCACAGAAGACTTGCTCATCAACACTATAGAGCTCTTCCATCATTGAGGACAATGGTGACAGGACTTCCAATACTCCTCCGTGTAGATTGTGATGGTATTTGTAGAGGATGTGCACTTGGTAAGAATGCCAAGAGCTCTTTCCCGAGCAGTGACAGAAGGTCCAAGGGAATCTTGGATCTAGTACATTCAAACTAGTGTGGACCCATGATAGTTGCCTCATGGGTGGATACTACTGGTTTTTCATGTAACTTGTGTATTGCACTCAGAAACTCCTTTTGGCATACAGCCAGACCATTCAAAACATGTATGAGGCGGTGGAATGCAATCTTATCATCGTACTCAGTTTTCTTACATGTGTCCATACTCTAGAGCTGAGTCCTCTTTCTTTGTCCTACCCTTTCTCCTCTGGTAAGTGACGAATGGAGTGTTGTTCAGATTCATTTAACTGCTCAAAATTGCATGTTTCCCACAGTTGGCGAGGAACATGCTCTGAACGTGCATTTCTACAAGAATGTGCATTTCTAGCACTAGAATTTTCTAAAGAAGTGTGCATTTCCATCATTTCATATTTCATTGAGAACCCTACACTTCCAACATTACACTTGATGTTATTCTATGATAGCTGTGGGGTCTGACCTTTCATCTTACACCTCCACTTGATGTTATTCTATGATTGAATTATAGGAGGCACTCTGCATCTTATACTTCCACCCCACCCGGATTGCCAACAGGAAGCCCTCATCTCATCATCCAAGCAGTCCAGAGGCTGCGATTGAAACTGGAGGTTTAGGGGAGAGTTCAATAGGCTTTGTGCATTTCAATTGAAGCTCTGACCATACATTGCTCACTTTTGTAATAGAGGCTGGATTGCTTTCCTGTATTTAGTGGTTTCGGAAGTGAAACACAATCAATTGCAGGATTATCTTCTAAAATATATGCCTTCGAGTTTAAACATATTCCTAGTCACTTGTACAGTCTATCTAAAGGAATTTAAACTATGGATATCTTAAGGTGGGTTCCATAAAGAGCACAGCACAGGGTGTTCTCAGTAAGTTTCAACAGAACGATCAAGTAAAACCAGTAATAGGCCCACTGAACTTCCTGAGATTAAACATTGTTGGGAGAAGTACCTAGCAAATGCTTGTAAATATGTTGTATATTGCAACTACTGTATTCTACTTTTTGCCAGTAGCAATGTCAAAAAGAGTCTGGAATGAATATATTGATGGGATTTATTAGACTAAATAGAAAATCATCAAAACAAAGAAAGGATAACAATTTAAATGGACGTTCTGATAGCTACTGTCAACTGCCTGGGTTTACCAGTGAGCACCATATGAAAACCCTTATGTATTACTATTAACAAAAACAATAATAACAACAACAGAAATAGAAAGACTCACCTAAATAATCCTCTATATTAGCCTTCACAATGCGTCCATTGGGGCCAGTACCTTTTATGCTTGAAATTAGAACCTGGAAAATAGCAACAAATAGTGTGGACCCACGGCCGCACAAACAAGATAAGTCAGATAGCCATAAAATGATAAAAGTATTATTGAAATACCAAGTACTTATTTCTATGATAGAAGTACAATCACTAGCAGAATGCCTATGACAAGTACGAAACTGACCTTATGATCTTCTGCCATCTTTCTTGCAATAAGGCTAGCAAAAATGCGATCTTCTGTTTCAAGAGATGTTGCACTCTTCTCTGTTTTAGGAGTTACAACAGGGCTTGGAGTCTCTTCTTTTAGTGGAGGTGGTGGAGGAGAAGCTTCCTTTGAAGGATTCTTGTCAATGGTAGCTCCCTGCCCCGAGGGTGTGTAGTCCCTCAATTTTGCAATGTCATCCTCATCTTCCACCATAATTGCTATAACCTGATTCAAAACCAGTACAAAAAAACCTTCCAGATTTTGAATAAACCCTACCAGTTCACTATACACAAACTGTTAAAATATCTAGATGCACCAGCACATTCACACATTGATGTAACAATTAGAACTCCTTTGCCAACTCTAAACCCAAGTAAAGAATTCAATATAACAATTGCAACTGTAGACTGAGAAAGAGATTTCTTAATGATTGTGAGTGTACCTCCCCAACTTTAATTTCCTTTGATCCGTCACCATGGACATTTTCTGCCAAATAGCCATCCTCCATACTCCCCATATCGACAATTGCTTTATCCTAAAACCATTTCTTAACAATCAGCATTCTTCAGCAACATTACCAAATAAGCAAGGAAAGGAAATTAGTTGACCTTTGGAGTTTCTTTGAAAGAAGATAGAACATAAAAAAAGTAGTAAAGGAAATTAGTTGACCTTTGGAGTTTCTTTGAAAGAAGATAGAACATAAAAAAAGTAGTGAAGGATGCCTACAGTCTCAATTTCACAAAGTACATCCCCAGTTGAAACTTTATCGCCCTCTTTCTTTTTCCACTTAGCAACATTACCCTTCAGAATGCAGATTATCAATATCCTAGGTGCCAATGATCAGAAATTTCAAATGCTCACTTCATAATTGGGCAATGTACAAAGGAAAATGGTACGAATTTGGAAGCTATTGAAAGATGCATGGACCGCATTGTTATCTATAATAACTAGTAAACAACAACAAAGTCTAATGTTGATTAAGGGTAGAAAAGTGCCCAGGATTTAAGAAGAAATGGTTCTTCCTGCTGATCTAGTCCACAAAAGTGCTCAGATTGCCTAAAATTGTCTTTTGACACACAGGTTTGTCCACAAATTTAGCCCAGAATCAGATCACTGATGACTAGGGGGTCAAATAGGGCTCAACATATACCCAGGTCATCAAGGAATGTGCCCAGGACTCATTTTGATTGTTGTATGAGGATCTTACATGCCAGCAGAACTGCTGAGGGGTCAGAGAGCTCCATCCATATCAAATGAGATCGGAAATTATCCATGTCACCATCACATGAAGCAAAGATCTACCAATCTGGACTCCAAGGCATCATACTAAGCCGTCCATGCATGATAAAACAATTGCAATCATCAAAGGAGGTTCAGGACCTAAGCATATATTAATGATCATGAACCAGTTGAAATTAAGAAGACAGGTCTTGGAGCACCTAGACTGTATGCAGAGCAAAGAAAACAATTATTTAAGGATGCTATTGAAATTTGTAGGAGCATGGCTGCCAAAGACATCCTGATTTGCACATAGACATATAGTTGCAAAAGAATCCCGACATTGATGGAACAGAGAATATCGGTTGATCAATTGGTGGACTGGTTCCACCTATTTCAAAGTATTTGGGGAATTAGTACCTGACCAACATGTTCTTCTTCTATGTAATGGAAGGCATATATGTAATGGATAAGAATGGTTGTACTTGGGGGTTTGATTTCTTTGTGAAGATTTTGAACAATCTTACTAAACCTTACATTGAATTCTTCAATTGTCTCGTTTTCCCTTCTTTTGATCTCATTCGAAGTAGCTGATAAGAATTTGGTATCCTTCTCTTTGCATCACTCAAGGAAAACATCTCCACATTTACCCATGTGCTAATGTTGTCATCATTAAGATTTAGAAACCAAACAAGTGCATCACCTTCTAATGACAAGACTGTAAACAACTTTAAAACAAGAACATGTTGAACCTTCAACATAGTGTGCGTTCTAGTGAATTCCTTCAAATGAGCCTTCGACGTGATTGTATTTTTACCTAAAACATAGGAAGGTTTTTCATGGCCTTATCCAGTAGATCATAAAGAGCTCCATCGACAATAGTAATAGTCAATGACTTATAAAGATAAGTCAACCAAGGTGCCATGGCTCTTGCGGTACTAGCTTCCCTTGGATTGTCAGGAAACAAGTTTCTTATAACTTCAATAGAATAAAGTGCTTATTACTTTATACTCCAATGCTCCTTTCACTCCAATGCCATACTTCAGAATTCAACACCTAATCGTGAAAGACATGCCCTGAAATGTCTCCTTTTAAGTGATGAACAAAAACGGTTCCCAAGCCTCTTAAGGAATAAAACCCCAGCAAAGAATAATCTTACTTTAGATGAGATGATTTTGATTACATGAGCATAGTTATAGAGTAGACTTTTCCATCAAAGATAGATCTGCCTCTAGGGCATACATACCAAGAGAAAATTGAAGATGAAACGCTTGAAGAACAACCCAAACTTCAACCCTAAAGCCCTCCAATGATGGATCTAACTGATATGTTGTCAGGGTACTAAATTGCAGACCTTCAATTTATGACGTCAACCCTCACTGACCTGATCCAAGCCCTCAAGAGGCTTATCCTGCCTGTGGTCACCTGATCTAATCCCTAAAGGGGCTGCGCTTTCCCAGCGTCACCAGCACCGAGCCCTCTCAGAGCTTCTCAAACCTGTGTCAGCCCTTTTAGGGCCTGCACCACCCTTACATGCTCTGTCGTCAACCTCTATGGCCTGCTTAAGTCCTATTGTCTACCTGATATGTCTTGTGTCAGCCTCCTTAGGGCCTGCATCACCATGATATGGCCTGTGTCAGCCTCCTTAGGGCCTGCATCAGCCTCTATGCCTTGTCGTCAGCCTGATCTGATCCCTCTTGGGGCTTATCCAACCTACAACTGCCCTCCTATGAACAATTCGGAGCCCACTAGGGCCTTAGACACTTGCAGCTACCTTCTTGTGCTTAGATCAGACACCTGCGACTACCTGCGTCATAGTGGAAAAAATTGGCATCGGCAAAAAATCGGCGAGGGTCCAAAAAACATCTTCTCGGCAACATTGGCGAAAAAATCGTCAAACCACGGAAAGCATTAAAAAATGCAAAAATTGTACTCTAATCGGGTCAAAATTTGCTTACCGATTTTTTCCCTTATTTATCGATTTTTCCCGATCTTCGCCGATTTTTTCGAGGGTCCAATTTTTTGAAAAATCGCAATTTTTTCGGGCCGAAAAATCGACACCCAGAAAAAATCACGATTTTTCGGGACATCGTCGATTTTTCGCCGATTTTTTCCACTATGGTCTGCGTTGACCTTCATACTGAACCAAATCTTCAACGTTGAAAAGAATGAGACAAGAAACGGTTCAAGAACCCCACACGAATTCCTTTTGGACAGATATGATGATGGAAGAAATGTGTGTGTTGATCACTTGAGAGGGTTCCATATTTATATTTCACCATTGAGTAATCCAAGCGGTAAATTCCATAAGACAAGGAAACCACTAACCAAAAATAAAATTAAATACTTTAGTTAGGGTCCTTATAATATTATGTTGGGCTTTTCACACTTCGTTACGGCTGTATGACCAAACCTTCTTAAGCAAGTCATCTTTAGGTAACTTCTTAACCCTTCTCTTGGTCTCCATGGTCCACACGTGCCAACTCAAAGTACATCATCATATACAAGGAAGATTATTCTTCGTTTGTCTTGTTCTCCCCACTAACACCAAGGTCTAATGCTAGTTATTCCAACAAGGGGTGGCCAGTCCCTTGAGGAGGTCTCATAGCCCAATGACCACAGAGAGAAGTACATTCATTACACATCAACTTCCTAGACCCGGTCTAGGGCTTCTTGTGTTGGCCTGGAAACTGACCAGTTGTCTCAACCCCAGGCTGAATAAAGTTCACCAAAGTCAACATCTTGGTAACATACCAAGCACCTCAGTCCCAGACTTAACTAGTTGACCAAAGTCAACATCTTGGTAACAGACCAAGTGCCTCAGTCCCAGACTAAATCTAGTTGACCATAGTAGACATCTTGGTAACAGACCAAGTGCCTCGATCCCAGACTAAATCTCGTTGACCAAAGTCAACATCTTGGTAATAATCCCAGACTAAATCATGTTCCTAGTAACTAACCAGGTGCATCCATTCTCCCAAAGAATGGCTGTCGATGTTGCTCAAAAATCAACAATAAAATGGGTAAATTGACCCTAGAAGGCAAAATGACAAGTCAAGCCAACCTAACTGTGGAAATTTCTAGTGAAAAGAAGAATATAAATAAAGTGTTTCCACACTTCATTTTATCATCAAGCAAGCACATCTCTCTCTCTCAAGTGCTGCGCACTTCTCTAGGAGGACAAGTGAGGAACACAAAAAGCATAATCTTTGGGGCTATCTTACTATCTCTCCCTCTCTTTGTTCTCAGAAGGGTGCACCTACTCAGAGGTCATTCTGTATCTCTCTTGTATATCATTATTTTGTTTTTGTAACTAGTGTCGGCACTAGATTTGACATTGTATCTTGTTGAAGAATCTTATCTAGAGAAGTTGTTGGATTTGTCCCGTGAGGGGGTTTTCCCGGTGTAAACATTGTGTCTAATGTGGGATGTGTTTCTCTCAGTTGTCCTTTTATGCATGCAGTATATGTTTATGTGATAGAAAAGTTTTAAAAAGTTAAAAACATCTAACTGCTAAGAAAAATCAACAAAAATGTGGTTTTATGCTTCTATGAACTGGTAGGTACATACCTGGTTGGGGCCTTTTCAACTAGAGATCGACACATCTCAATGAACAAAGGCTATCGTGCAACTTTAAATAAAATGAAATTGAGATAGAAAAAGAAGACCAACTACTTGGCCAACCTACTATTGGATATTGGTTCACAAGGGCTCTTGTGATTAGAGTTATCTATGGGAGTAAGAAACAATGAGCGTACAATTAGTAAGGTGTATGGCTTTAGGAGTATTCTTCCGGAGGCAAACCATCATGAGGCGTAGGGCGATACATTCTTGGTCCTCTTACTATGTGGAAGTTCTTACAACCACGTGAATTTGTGAGTAAACAATGATAACGACGATGAATCTAATAATAGGTAGGGAAACTAAAGATGAAATGAAATTACACAATGCTATGAACCTAAAACATTCTATACTTAAAAATTTGCTAACAATGAACTAATATCATTGTTGAAATAGATTAATATAATAATGGGAGCAAATTTAGTTATAACAGAGGTATATTCTACAGTAATGGCAGCAAATTCAGCAATAACAGCAATAGATTCCACAATGATAACAATAGCAGCAACAGCTATATAAAAAGCAAAAAAGAAACATGACATAGATAGGATAACAGTTGTAACTCTTAACCAAAAATCAATGGATTTGAAATTCATGTAATTCGGAAAATCAACAAAAGAAATCAATAGAATTGCAGTCACATATTTCTTATTTCCGACAGCTAGTTCAACTATTGACTATAAACATGAATGCAATGATATCACACAAAGAGGGCACTCTACCATGTAAAATGATGAACATGGTTAGATTACAATTATGGAGGACTTTTTCAAGGCAGATCATGATGGTATATTTATACGTATTGACTGGTCATGAGGTGAAGGGATATATTATTATTATTATTATTATTATAACAGAGGTGCAGCCCTAGAGAGAGAAATTAACTCTAGAACAAGTGTGCTAGAGAGTGAAATAACCCAAGCACAAGATAGATCAAAACAAGAACATGAGAGTGCAATGCTTTATAGAGCCCTTAGCCTAAATCACTTGTAAAGAATGAATGGATGATCAAATTGTGTAAAAACACAAATAGGAACCCTAGGCCCACTTGCACTCCTTAAACACAACCGACTCCGAATGAGTTGTCTGCTCTTGTAGCAAGAGATTCAATTAGGGGTTGGTGTTGTGGCGGCCCATCACGCTTTTCAGTGTCTCCTATAATTTATTGGCAAGCTACGAAACTTGGACTACTAAAAACTAGAAGTATCTCTCTCACCATTTTTGTACCACAGATTCCAGATCCACTCCTCTTGTAAATTTTTCTTCTATATCGAATCTCTTTGTACATCTCTCTTATGGATCAGCTCTCCATCTTTGGGGTAGCTCTTCTTGGTTTTTGGTTTTTAGGTTTTAGGTTAGAGACCTATCTCTTAATTTTTTGGTTTTTGGATTTTAGGTTTTTAGGTTAGAGACACACTTGGGCGGAATGCGGCCGAAACCTTCAAGATGCTTGGTGTGTCCTTGGGGGCAAGTCAGTGTCAAGTGCTGTCACCTGATTACTCATAGTTTATGATGCAAAATAAAACTATGGCTTTTACACTACAAAAAGAAAAAGCAATTTCTAGGAGTTAAAAGACTGGATGAACAAAATACTGAAATAAGAGCATCTGCAGATGAATTAAATCAACAACATTGTATTTAAATAGCATTCACGACATATTGGTAGATTGATTTAAAACCATAAAATTGTATAGTAGACCAGTGCCGAAATGTGTAAATTGTTGCAGGTAACCGGAGCTCAAAGACGAGGCAAGCATGTTAGCACTGCCACTTCAAAGGAACCTTAGTCGCTCTTGTTCCAACATTCAAGCAGGCTCCATTCGCTTAACAATTTCTTGCTCAAACTCGGGCTTCTCATCTTTTCGTTCAACTTTTCTAAATATTTCTTGGTTACTGGTTTGATAGCATTCTAGATCATTATTTGAAAATCTAAATAAGTAGATCTAGATTTGTTTTTCTAATGTTAGCATGTTATAAAAGTTTTAATCTCATTTCTAGCATTAGTAGTTAATCTCTTTCTTTTGCAATTTAAAGCTGAAGATCTAATTAGCTCAAGTAATAGGTTTTTTTTCCTTAATGAGATTTAAAGTTAGATCTAGCATTTGAGTGTTTTTTTAATCGGTTTGCCATCTCTGAAGAGGTCAACCAAAGACCCTAGCGAGACAAGCTTTCTAGCTTGCCATAGTAGTTAAGTTTTTTGCATCTTTTATTAGCTTTTCTAATTTAGATTTTGTTTAACCTTTTTGGCAAGGCCCAAGACACTTTCAAAGTGTTTTTGGGCATTTTTGGTTGATGTTTGCTTGCTGGTTTACAGGTTTTGACGATTTATTAGAGAGTTATTATGGCGAATTTTCGCCTTATCAAGCAACCAAAAGTGTTCTGGATTTTTTTTATGTCTAGATTTTTTTTGTCTCTTTTATGTCTAGATTTGTTTTTGTGCAAACTTGTAAGCCATTTTATCCTAAATTATAAAGGATCAAATGGCTTACAATAAGAAAATAAAAGAAGAGCAAGCAGGCTATCCAACGCCTGCACCCCATCCCCCCAGGGGAGATCTGTTAGGTTATGGTAACTTCGGGATGTCCTCCATGATTCAGATGCCTTGCATGGAGGTACATTAGCAGTATAGGCATCAGTATGGAGTAGAGGGTGAGATACACTCTACTCAGTGGCATGAGCCCAGTGGTGGCTGCATGCGGACCTTCTGGGGTGATTTGACCTTTGCATGCATGAGTTTTGCATGACCTGTCAGCAATGGTTGGATGCATGCAAAAGTGACTTTTGCATGCACTGAGAATTAGGGTTTCTGTAAACCTAATTCATCGGTAAGATTATTTATAGAGGCAGGGGGTCCCCAGATGAGGTTGCTCAGTTGTATGATCAGAGAGTGATAGTGTTGGAGAGAGGAGGGCGCAGTTGTGCATGCAGGGCGACTTTCTGAGAGAGAGAGAGAGAGGAGCTGCTGCAAGAGCTAGGATGGTCAGATCTAAGTTGGAATAGTGACCTTCAGCTCCCGAGTCACTAGACACCCAGGTTTGTGGACTGAAACAATCCATCAGAGCGCATTCTACTCAGTTTAGAGGAGGATGTGTTCCCTTGGAGGAGGGCACAATTCCCAAGGAGGGAGGAGCTCATTCGCAGCCCGTTTGATCGATTTAGAGTCTGAGACTTCCAGGATAGCCTTGCCTATGCATTCGAGGAAGGTTAGGGATGATCAGAGCTCAGATCTGCTGAGATCCAATCCGGTACGAGCATCAGACACACAGAGGGGAGGGCGCACTTCTGTAGGCAGTGGAGTTCGCATTCTTCAGAGGGCAGTCTTCAGAGAGAGCAGATAAGAGCAGTGTGATGTAGAGAGGCATATAAGTCAGAGGCACCTGCAGAGACACTCGGATCCAGTTTACCAGTTAGGGCTTACTCTTCCAGTGCATGCAGCACCTGATGCATGCAGATCTAGAGTCTGTCCAGTTCAGGGATTGAGTTTACTTGTCTATTTATATATATGCTCTGGGCTCGAGAGAGAAGATAGCCCCACAGATTGTTGGTTTTCTCCGGTTGTGGTTTCCAGGGTATATTTGGTGTTTATGTCTGATTGCATGTATGTTTCAGTTTGGTAAAGAGATCTAACTGTTGAGATTATATTTATATGAGCATGTATTGTCTCGCTTGAGATCTCAGGGTGATTCAGAGGGAGTAGTGATCTCTGAATCAAAGATTTACATGGTATCAGAGCCCTGTTAAGGGTCAGAGTGGGCAGTCACACATAGATCTGTGGTGTTAGAGACTAGATCTGAGATAGATCTAGTGGATCGATGGAGATAGATACCAGATCTGAGCAGCACAGTTCAGATCTGAGGTTGTAGAGGTAAGATCTATCAGATCAGTGGGTACAGAGGTTAGATCTGAGATAGATCTACAAGATCTGTGATCGGGAGAGATTCTAGTTCACTATGAGTTACAGTATTTCAGCTGAGAGAGTATGGCCACCAGCTTGAGAGTGGAGGACCGGTTGGATGGTGCCTCCAACTATAGTGCATGGAGGGCACGTATTACACTCTTGCTGAAAGAGTGTAAACTATGGGATGTTGTGAACAGCGCGACGACAAATCCTGTTACAATTCCGTCTGATGCCACTACCAAAGCAATGTACGATAAGAAGAATGTGAAGGCTCAAAGGATCCTTCCTGATGCGATCAAGGATCATGTTATCCCACATGTCTCTACCAAGGACAATGTGTTTCAGATGTGGGATGCATTGACTAGTATGTACCGGAGCTCCAATGCAAATAGGAAGATGGTTCTCAAGGAGAAGTTGAGAAGCATCAAGATGGGGAAGGATGAGAGCATGACTACCTATCTCACCAAGATAACTCAAGTGAGGGATGAGTTGGGAGCAGTGGGTGAGAAGGTAGAGGATAGTGAGATGGTTCGACAGGCCTTGAATGGCGTGGTTGTGCCATGGGCAGTGTTCGTTCAGTCTATCATAGCTCGAGAGAACCTTCCCAAGTGGGATCGTCTGTGGGACGATTTCACACGGGAGGAGATCCGGAGAGGGTACATACAGGGTTCAGCTTTTGCTACTCCAAAGGAGGAGGATGTGGCTCTTGCAACAGGTGGGAAACAAAGAGGCATATAGAAGAAGGATCTGAGCAAGATCAAATGCTTCGCCTGCAACGACTACGGACATTATGTGGGACAGTCTCCGCATAAGAAGAAAGGGAAGAAGTCGAAGGACGAGCAGGTGGCAGCAACGGAGGAGGTTGATGAGTTTACTTCTCGATTTGAGAAGGAGTTCTCATTGGCCTCAGTACAGTCAGGGCATGATAGTAGCCTGCCAAAGGCTCAGGTTGATCAGAGTTGGAGAGTGGACTGCACTCTCAGCAGTCACATGACAGGAGTGCATGATGCATTCTTGATCCTAGAGCACACACCCTTGCAGTTGGCTCGCGATGTGCAGGGAGTTGATCACTTGGTTACTGGGGTGGGCAGAGTGAGATTTATGCTTGACATTGGGGAGCTCCTGGAGGTTTCAGGAGTGCTCTTTGTTCCAGGATTGAGAGGGAGTATCCTCTCAGTGGCAGCTTTGACAGCTGTTGGCTACTCAGTAGTGTTCCAGCGGGATCAGATATTCACCTATCCTAGAGGAGTAGACCCAGTCTTGTTGGGTCACAGGATCGACGATGAATACTCGGTTCAGGGACGGCCTACTACGAGCACATCAAGATGGCTGAGTACATCCTCTTCAGATTCAGAGAGGGATGATGAGCGGGATGCTCATAGCAAAGATGAGGCCAGGAGGAGTGAGTCTAGTCAGCAAATGGGTGGGCGAGATGCTCACCATGATGAGGAGGATCAGGGGAGGGATTCTGGAGTTCAGATGGATGAGCGAGATGCTCTTGATAGTGATGAGGAGATTGAGCCCTCGGGCTCATACCAGATGGATGAGCATGTTGCTCATGCAGGCACCAGTCAGAGATTGAGCTGGTATGAGATGGTTGAGAGGGACTTGGCTCAGGAGAGAGCTGAGTCAGCTCGGAGACAGGGGGAGTTGACTTACAGAGTTGAGTCATCTAAGGGACATAGACTCACTTACAGAGCGGTGGATCCACTTGACAGCGGTCTTCAGGACTGGTTACAGCAGCAGAGATTCAGAGGGAGTCTGAGTCTGAGTGCAGTGACAGAGTCAGCAGTGGTTGATCAAGGGGCATCTTCTGAAGCCACACTTATGGAGATTGATCAGGGTTGTTGAGGTCAGAGGGCAGTAGTGACAGGCAAATCAGTTAGATCAGTGTCAGCAGTAGGGGCCTTGTTGGATCCAGGCATCAGTGGTAGGACTTCCCTCGTTAAGAGGGAGTGTTAGATTATGGTAACTTCGAGATGTCCTCCATGATTCAGATGCCTTGCATGGAGGTACATTAGCAGTATAGGCATCAGTATGGAGTAGAGGGTGAGATACACTCTACGCAATGGCATGAGCCCAGTGGTGGTTGCATGTGGACCTTCTGGGGTGATTTAACCATTGCATACATGAGTTTTGCATGACCTGTCAACGATCGTTGGATGCATGCAAAAGTGACTTTTACATGCACCGAGAATTAGGGTTTTGGTAAACCTAATTCATCGGTGAGATCATTTATAGAGGCAGGGGGTCCCCAGATGAGGTTGCTCAGTTGTATGATCAGAGAGTGATAGTGTTGGAGAGAGGAGGGCGCAGTTGTGCATGCAGGGCAACTTTCTGAGAGAGAGGGGAGCTGCTGCAGGAGCTAGGAAGCTCAGATCTGAGTTGGATCAGTGACCTTCAGCTCCAGAGTCACTAGGTCTGTGGACTGAGACAATCCATCAGAGAGCATTCTACTTAGTTTAGAGGAGGAGGGCACAATTCCCAAGGAGGGAGGTTCCAGGATAGCCTTGCCTCAGCATTCAAGGAAGGTTAGGGACAATCAAAGCTCAGATCTGCTGAGATCTGATTCGGTACGAGCATCAAACATCCAGAGGGGAAGGCAGTCGCATTCTTCAGAGGGCAGTCTTCAAAGAGAGCAGATCATAGCAATGTGATACAAAGAGGCAGATCAGTCAGAGGCACCTGCAGAGACACTCGGATCCAGTTTACCAGTTAGGGCTTACTCTTCCAGTGCATGCATCAGCTGATGCATGCAGATCTAGAGTCTGTCTGGTTCAGGGATTGAGTTACCTTTGAGATAATCCTGTATTGTGCTTGTCTATTTATATATATATGCTCTGGGCTCGAGAGAGAAGATAGCCCCACAGATTGTTGGTTTTCCCCGGTTGGGGTTTCGAGGGTATATTATGTCTGATTGCATGTATGTTTCAGTTTGGTAAAGAGATCTAGTTGTTGAGTTTAAATTTATATGTGCATGTATTGATATCGAGACTCAAACTGCTTGAAATCCCAGGGTGATTCAGAGGGACTAGTGATCTCTGAATCAAAGATTTACAAGATCTGTGTCATTTTTGTGGGATTGCATTTTTTCATCATTTTTTGCTTTAGTTTAGTTTCTTTTTTAAGCATTAGATTAAAGCAACACGCGCACACAATCCGTCCTAACGGGTTGTACAATTAAGTTCCATTTTTTCCTTTTGCAAGTAATAAATCTTGATTAGTTTAGTTAAGCAACATCACATTTAATTAAATTCTTAAAACTAATCAAAGCTCAAATTCTCATATGCTCTTGACCGCTGCAACTTAGTTTGATCAGTCGGCCAATTATAAAGGAATTTGAGTGACTAGCTTAATAGGGAAATCCAACAAAAACTTAGTCACTGGAACTCGGGAGGTTACGTGAAACTTACTATGGAGTCAGGGGGCTACTTTAAGCAGGTTATGCCTCGCCCCATTGGACACTTGGTATAGTTGTCATTACACTCAGTTCGAAGGAGTGAGTTAGAGTTGGGCCAAACAAAGAATCAACCCACTCCCATAATCACTCATTAATAAGCTTAAAAATAACAACAAGACATTAGCAACACATTCCCAACACAGCAACAATTTACACATTTTGGCACTAGTCTACTATACAATTTTATGGTTTTAAATCAAACTACCAATATGTCGTGAATGTTATTTAAATACAATGTTGTTTATTTAATCCATCTACAGATGCTCTTATTTCAGTATTTTGTTCATCCAATCTTTTAACTCCTAGAAATTGCTTTTTCCTTTTGTAGTGTAAAAGCCATGGTTTTATTTTATAGGGACAAACCCCCTTGGCTTCGCTAGGAGTAGCCTAGACGGAGGAGTTGAGTAATTAGGGGACAGCACTTGACTTTGACTTGCCCCCAAGGACACACCAAGCAGCTTGAAGGTTTATGTCGCGTTCCCCCAAGTGCCTATTAGGCGGCAACAAGACCTATCTTATCTCATCTCCAAAATAAATGTCAGTGTTGCACCCTCATTCACTATTGTATAGAATTGTACCAAATCTCTATTGGAGAACCCTATTGTTGTATGGACCTACACACCTATCACATGTACTTGTAACTACTCTATTGGTGTACCTGCCACTATACCTTCTCTGCATGCGCCTATGTCTTCTTTGCTCACCGCTACCATTAATGGCACTCTGCTGGACACTTTCTAAGGTAGTAAAAATCCAACTATCAATTCCTAGGCCCACCATATGAATTGAGTTATGGGAGAAAGTGCCCAAGACTTTTGGAAAATCTTGTAAAGGTCTTAGAGACCTTGGGGGAATGATGGATGGATGATTAAATCAGGATATATGGTGCCTCAAAACCAGCTCACACATTTCCAAAGTATGTCCCTGACAGATTAGTGCTTAGGGCAAACCATTTTTTTTGCTTCAATGAGGCATTAACTCAAAAACAAAAGGTTGCCCTACCTACCCCATCATCATGTGAATATATGGTTGACCAAACGTTGTTTACGCATCGATGGAAGCTGAAAATATACACTACTACAAGTTTAGACCAGAATGTTTCAAACTGCACAATCCTAAGCAAATTGTTGCAAACCATAGAACTAACATGGGTGTAGGATGGCCTTACTCGAAACCCCATCATCATATGAATATATGGTTGACCAAAATGTTCTTTCTGCATTAATGGAATCTCAAAATATACACCAAACCAAGTTTGGTTCAGAATGTCTCAAGTTGCACAATCCTAAGCAAATTGTCATAAACCATAGAACGGATGTGGGTGTAGGTTGGCCTTACTCGAATGAAGAATACCCTGATGAAGAACTCTGTTGTCCACTGAAGTTGCACCATGGTGGACAACTTGTGAACCACAGAAGACTTGAACAATGTTATTGTTCACTTGCCAGAGTTCAGTGTCCATCAGGAAAAAAAATTTGCCCTTTGTAATAATTTGCATGGCCAGACCCTGCGACGATTTTGTAATAAGTTGGTCTAGCATGAGTTTTTTATGAAAGGTTTGGCCTTCCTTAACGTTTGTTATCAGGGAAATACTCTAGAGTGTTTTTTTCCTTGGAGAATATGCAATACTCTTCAGTGTTGTATAATCCCTGAGTTTTTCAATCACACCTCCAAAGCTGGAGTGTTTTCCTGATGATGAATTTTGAGGGGTTGTTAAAACCTACTGGAATGTGTTTTTGCAACATGCTAGCCATCAGTATTGAGTCATATGGACATGCACTAGGTCCCCTAGGATTTTTGAGTCATTCTGAGAAAAATAATTTTTCTCAGTTTATGAGATTTTTTTAATAATTTAATTAAAAAAGTCAAAAAAAAAGTGATAAAATATGGGTTAGGAGTGAAATTGAACATGGGGGTACTCGTTTTCTAACCCAAAGCACCCATAAAACGCCTAAACCCACTTTTCCTAAGTATTGAGTGATTATTTTTCACTCAGTTAAATTTTTCTCCAAAATAATAAAAATGAATTATTTAATTCAAGAATAATGGATTTGGAGAAAATCCAAACTCCTAAAATAAAGGTGGGTGGTCTGGGTAGTTGGCTGGGATGACTTGGCAAGGTCATTGAATGAAGATTCCAATCAAATTTGGAGCTCCTTGGGCATTGAATACACTCCCATGAGGTGGCCATCCTTGGGATTTGCGCCTTCTCCATGAGGAGGGCAACTTCCATATGTGGCACATTCTTTATCATTTGGTTTATAATTCAAGAACTCATCAATGTTGTTTATGAACTTTAGTATCTGTTCATCATCTCTGAAAACTTGCCAATGTTCTATATTATCAGGAATGGAAGGTCTAAAGTTTATTTGCAAGGGGCAATGTCCTTCTAACATTTCGTCTAAAGGTTGAAGTGTTGACGCTGAAACTGCAAGTTTGTCAGCGGCACTATTCTGGTCTCGAGGGATTGCTTCTATATTAAGGGCATCAAAGAATTCCATTGTGTCCCATATTGCATTTCGGTACTTTTTAAGTCTCTGGCACTTACATGCAAATTGACCCTTAATCTGCTGGACAATTAAATCTGAGTCCCCTTTTATAGTTAGCAGTTTGATTCCCATGTCCTTGGCAATCTCTACGCCTAGTAGAAGTGCTTCATACTCTGCCACATTATTGGTTGCTTCAAACTCTAGTCTAAAAGCGAAGTTGAAAATCTTATCATCTGGAGAAGTGATGACCACCCCAGCCCCCTTTCCTACTCTAGAACATGCTCCATCAAAATTCATTTTCCATAGCTTATTTGTTTCTTCATTTTTAACCTCTTCCTGGATTGGATCTAAAAAGGTGGAGTTGATTTGAATATTTCCTATCTCATCGACATGGTAGACAAACTCATTTGATGGTCTCTCCGGATTTTCAACATGGTATCTTCTTTCCTTTTCAGTGTGTAATTTTACAAGTGAATCCTCAGAAGCAGGAACTGTTGCATAAGACCAATCCAGCTGTATAGAGCCACCCAAGGTTGCACCCCACTTTCTAGAGAGTAGCATACCCCATCTATCTGGTACATTTATGACAAGGATATCCATGGAAATATGGATGTCCGGGTACTTGGCCAATCTAACAGGCACATTTTCTATCATCCCTTCAACCTTAACGGGTCTAGAATCCATGGCACACACATTTTGGTAGGGCCTGGTGGTTCTTAAGTTAAGCTGTTGCATAACCCTTTTGGTCATCAGGCTTGCACCGGATCCTGAATCCAGCATACAATTATGTAGAAGAAGGTCACCTATCATCAATGATATATAGAAAGGGGGGTGAGCTTCTTTTCTTGTATCCCTGGTATGCAGGATTATAGGAGGGTCCTCATAAGTTGAGTCACAGCTAGTTGAAGGCTCTTCTACATTGTCCGAAAAAGTGACCTTCTTAGGGGTCTGAGGGGTGAGAGGACTAGGATTGGTAATACATGCAGGAATAGGTGCTTCCAATGTTTTCAATAACTTTTCCTTTTGACCAGGGATCTTATAGAGTTCATTTATGGGTATAGGTACCTTAGTAGTATTGAACCAATTATTCCAATCAAAATTTAATCTACTAGGGTCAGTTGAATCGTTTGGAATAATTACCTTTGGAGGTTGCATGGCAGGTGCGGGATTTGATCTTCTTTGATATCCAACCCCTTTAAATCTCTGCATATTGTGGAGCTATTCACTGGATGGTCTTTCTCCATAGTTTTTAGTCATATTGTCTGGCTCATTCTCTGCATGTTTCCAGTTTTCTCTGGGAATGTTGCGGATATCTCCTACGGCATTTATATATTCAAGCTCGCTTGATGTTGGATTACTGGTACCCGCCGCCTCAGGATAACCATGCTCTTGTACATAGTTTGCAAAATAGCAAGCGAATTCCTCATGGAAGTCTTTGCAAGCTCTGCAGAATGGGATGTACACCTCATTTGTGTTAGCAGCCTCTATTTGAGTTGGAGGCCTCTTTTCATTTCCGGGAGCTTTCTTTTGCCAGTTATTTTTGGGAGGGTAGTTTCTTTGGATTGGCTGAGTCTGTTGAATTTGTTGAACACGCTGGACATGTGCTCTTTCTATGTTTATGATTTTGTTTTGTACTTCCTTCATTTGGACTACATGTTTCTATTCAGCTTTTTCCATCCTCTCACACATATCCATCATCTTTTTCTTGTATGAATCTTTCAAAGCAGCTAGAGGATCTTTATCCTTAGGCTCAGCTGTTTTTAAAGGAGTTTGAGCTCTTGAATAACCAGGTAAATTTGATTTTCCAGAGGACTGCATGTTTTTATCAATCTTAGTTGCCAATGTCTGTGCTTCTAACAAAGTAGTGGGCTCTTTATCCCTAAGTTCATATTGCATCTCTCCACTTAAAGCTTCAATGTAGTAGACCAGTATAGTATGTGGAGTTGGCTTGTAATCTATAGGGATTGCATTGTATAAGTCGGTAAACTTCTTGTTGAACTCTTCCATGGTTTGCATATCACTTCTTTTGATGTTTGTCAGAGCAGCAAGTTGATGACGGGGCTCTTTCTTCTCACCATACTTGTTGGTGAAAGCAGTTTTGAACTCAGTCAAGGTGGCAAAGGAGTTAGCTGGCAAGCCGATGAACCAGTCACCAGCATCTCCATCTAAGTACAAGGCCAATAGCTTCATGTATACATCATCATGCTTGTGAGCAGGATCTCTAACATATCCACTTGTACATTTTGAGAAGGCCTTGAGATGATAAGCGACAGTAATGGCATCAGTGCCAGTAAAAATGGGGAGTTTGTCGATAGCTTTGTCTGGAATATCATGTGGTTGACCTGCTATCTGAGTAATGTTGAGGGGAGAATAGAAATCGCCCATCGTATCGGAAAAACAATTATTACTGTTTTCAAAATTTTCAGAATTTTCTAAGTTATTTTCTTGAAAAAGACTATGGATGTCAGAAATAGACCGAGACCTAAGTTCTTCAAGGATTTTACGAGAAGCAAGCTTGTTCAGTCTTCTCCTATAAACCTTTTCAGGCTCTGGGATAAAACTAAGCAAGCCTTCAGAGTTTCTTCTAGTCGAATACCTTGAGGTGTTAATTGACAGTGGAGTCGCCAGGTGGATTCAAGTCTAATTTCTGAGAGTGATTAAACCAAAAATCTACCAAAAAGGAAAAAAAGGGGCAGTGGAGTCGCCAGACAGATTTGAGAATCTATCAAAAAAGGTAGAACAAACTAGAAAAAACTAAGGTCGTCCAGGAACAAAAAGATTTGTCCCCGGCAACGGCGCCAAAGATGTTGTCCGCCAAACTGCACACCAGCAGCAGAAATCTTTCAAAAGTTGTCTCTTCACTACGAGTGAGAGAGGTGTGGCCTTGGGGGCAAGCAATGAGCCAGGTACTGTCACCTGAATCCCAGCTCCTCCGTTTAGGCTAACTCCTAATGAAGCCAAGGGGGGTAGTCCCTAAAAAGAAGTTTTCTAAGGCTCTTGTGTTTTTAAAAGGTCTTTTGTATGGGGGATGTGGATGAGTGTTGTTTTAGGAGTTTTTTGTGATGAGACCAAAAATATGAGGAAATGAACAACAGATAATAAGCAATCCACGTTGCGAAATAAAATAACAAGATGGCAATATGATTCAAGACTTGATTAATTACTAAAGCACTCACAATATGAAATAAACACAAGGACAAATGGTCCTGATCTATATATGTGCTTTTAAACAACCAGTGCCTAATGGAGTCAAAGAAAAATAAAGATTGTGATGCTGAAAGTGTGGGTCTTGAAGAAATGCCGTTTGTGAGATCGTTGTGCAGATTATCTTTGTAAATTGAAGATTTCAATGGTCTTGATTATTAGGGCTAAGAACACGGATATCAAAGGAGTGGAACCTTAACCGAGGAAAACACTGGCAACCTTTTAGATGATAGGTCAGGAGCACCCAGATTCAGAGAACAAGTCTTCTTATGGCTTGACCGCCCTCGAGTCTGACAGTGGATTCCCGGCACCACCTGTTTCAGGAAGTACTCAGTGATTTTGTCTTGGTTGGGGTTTTGGGTAAAGTTTTAATTAATGCTATCACTTATGAATTTAACAAGTCTTCCACCTTTCTGAGTACTAGCCCAACCGTTTCCGGTTGACAGAGCATACGGGTGTTGGACGATCAACCAAAAGTAAATTTATTTAGGGGGAAAATGTGGGTTGAGATATTTTATTATTAGGAGCACTTGTTCAACTCTCCAACAGAGAGCGCTCTTGACTTGATCTTATGACCACAGTTCAAGAGACTTGCTAATTTAAAATGCCTAATGCAGGGAAAGATGCAAGTCTAACAATGCTCTCCAACAGAGAGTGCTCTTGACTTGGATTTGGCCAAGTTCAAGAGACTTTGTTCGTTTTAAGAAACAAAAAGCAGTTGTGACAACAAGATATTTCAACTTGTAACACTTAAATCATATGATAGCTCAAATAGATGTGAAATACTGCTAACATACTACTTGCAAAATAAAATGAGATAACTAAAAGATCTAGTGTTCTACCAAGCAAAATTTTACACTACAGGTGGGATCAACCTCCGAACAAGGTCAATCACTAGAACCGCCAGTCCTGGAAACCTTCCAGCTAGCTGGGTGTCCACAAGATGCTGATGGGGGAACGAGAAGCTACCACAAGACTATGTGGCCTTTGGGATGCAATCCCAAAGTTAGCTCTTATCTGGTCAAAACTCGAGAGATAAACGACAAGATAAAAATAAATTATTCTAAAACAAGAACTGAAAAGATCTAAGCTAAGCAAACCCAACACTCTTCCCCAAATGGGGAAGAAAACCAAAGGTGGAGGAATACTCCACTAGAAATTTTTATTAACTTTTACAACTGCCTTAAGGAAAATTCCTTGAAAGGTCTTTGATAGAAACTAGAACAAACTTATGAAAATAAAAGCTTGAAGCCCTTAATGGCTTTTACAAAGGATAAGAAGATGTGTATCGAAGTTTGTATTCTTTGCTTGGTTTCCTCTTCTCTCTTTGGTTTGATCTTTTTATTTCAAGAGTCTCTCTTCCCACAATCCTACCACAAGGATAAGTCAATAAACTCATGCACCCATTAGTGTTATAAAATTAACAAACTTTGAAACTATCAAGTCTAGGTTTGCAAAATGAGACTAAAACATAAAAGAGCATGAGATTTTGACTTGAAATTATTAGTATGGTAAAACGGACCAGCAAGCTAAAATGCTCCAAAAAACGGTGGGAATGAGAATGCAACCACAAAATTTTACACTATCCTATATGCCAACTTTCCTACTTTTGAAATGGAACTATAAAACTTCAAGGAAAAAGACTAAATGCAAGCCCTAAATGACCTTTTGATATGCCTAAACTAAACTTTCAATGCATAAATTTTGATTTATAAAATAAATCTAACTACAAACCCTCCAAAGAAAAACAACTAGCTAACTACTAACTTGACAAACTTTTTGTTTTTTAATGTTTTGTTGTGACTATTGAAGGTGGACGAATGGGAAGAAGGGAGGACAAGAGGAGCAGCTGGTAGATAAAAGATGAGGGACGAGAGGAGAAGAGGATAGGGAAAGAGTAGGGAAACGAATGGGAGAGGGAGAGACAAAAAGTAAAGTAGGAGCGAATGGAAGAGAAGGGGAAACTTGGAATGGAGATGGGCTTCAAGTGGAACACTTGAGGGCTTGAAACACTGTCTTGGAAATCCTCCGGTTAACCGGTGATACGCCGACAACAAGTGTTGAAGAGAGCACAAGGGAACAAATCCCAAGTTATTCCCCAAGGTTGAAGGAACTTCAACCTGATGGCAAACTGATCTAAGGCTTTAAAAGACAAACAACTTCAACTTTGGATCAAGATCTGGAAGGGGTTTCCATAAGAATGAAGGTAGATCAAAGGAAATAGTAACCAAGAAAATGTTTTGAGTGTTTGATGGAGAAGATCTAGACTCTCTTGTTTCTCAGATCCATAAAGCTAGAAATCCTTTGGCCTTATGTGGAGTGAAAATGTACCTGCAAGAACCTTAAGCATGGATAATATATATGAAACAAAAATATTCAAGTGAAAAGAACTAGATACATGCTTGCTTGTTCTAGATTGTTAGCCATCTTGAACATGATCTACAACTTAAAAGCCTCAAATATAATGCAAAACAATATCACCTTGATTCTCAAGTGAAGCAATGAACATCAAGAGCCTCCATGTTTTTGACCTCCAAAGTCTTAACTTTATTAACAATAAAAAGCGCTTACAATTTCATCAGAGTTTCTTTGCCTAACAATCCATCTAGAATGAGGAAAAAGGAGCCTCATTATATAGCCTAATAGAAGAGCTAGCCTACCCTAATTCGAATTGGCTTGAATGGAGCCAATGGCACCTAACACAATTCGACCTCCAATCTAAACTTCAATTTGCACCAAGTCAATGCCGAGTTTGGAGCTGATCTCCACCAAACAAATCGAATTTCATTTAATGGGATGAGGAGGTGGCCTCCACCTAGGCTAGGCACCACCCATCTCCACTTTGGAATAATCACCAACCAATATATGAATGCCATGTGTGAAACTCGAGCTCAAAAGGAGGTTGACGTGAGCATGGAGGTAGGTGCTTGGAGTTTAGACCAAGATTCGATTGCAATCATGGTAGGTGGGAGTGGGAGGTGGCCTCCACCTAGGCAAGGCGCCCCCACTCCATTCAATGCAACTCCATACCAACCAAAAAACCATTTAATACAACCTCCACATCACCACTTCGATTTTGCATGCATGGAGGGCGAATTCACTTGAGGAGTTTTGACTTGTGTTGACTGTATAGTTGACTGAAGCTGCTTGGAGTTGATTGGAATCCTCATAAATGCCAGGTGCCATGTCATTTAGCCTTTTACTTTATTCCATTTGGATTATTTTGGAGAGATTTGGATTATCTCCAAAATAATCATTTTTATTATTTTAATTAATAATTTCTCTGTAAATGGCTTTTTAGAGAAAATATCAATTACGAGGGGCCCAAATGACATCCGAAACTCGGGTTTAGCTGGTCCATAGGTCATGTGTGATTTTTGGCTTATGAAACGAGCCATCAATCACTGAATTCGGACCCCGGACGACTGACATATTACAAATTAATATTTCTCTATTTAAACTATAGAGAAATTTATTAAATTTAAAAAAAAATTAAAAAACCCAAATTCAACGGACCCGGTAAAAAAAATTTCGAAATTTTTTCTGAGGGTTTTATGGACCTAGGACATGACCGACACCTACTTTAATAATGTCTAGTAGGTTTATATACATTAGTTGGACTCTAATAACCCCCCATGGCTAAAATTTTCAAGATCGGGCATTCCAGCTTTGGAGGAAGCGGGAGAAAACCTCATCGATTATACATCGCCTTAAGCAAAATATAATTGACAAGGGAAAAAACTCCCTGGAATACCTTAGTTGCTTAATCAAGTCATGGGGAACCGAGCCACTTAGACCCTACTAACACACTTTATTACAAACCCCATGGGGCCAAGGTCATGTCGACTCAAAAACAAAAACTGGCTAGTCACAAATGCTCGATCATCTGATACACTGGAGTCAAACACTTATCATGTTTGTCAAATGGCAGCTCTTCAGATAATCCAACTATGGTACAAATAAGTTGGTAACAGGGCACATATTTGAAAGCTAATACTTGTTTTTTCAGGGATCTACTAAAGCCAAAGCAAAGAATCAAGCTTGGGCTTGAGGGTTCTCATCCATCTCTTCAAACAAATAGCTCTTTGGGGGATTAGAGCTCGGTTTCCTCTTCTCTTCTATTGGGCACATATTTGAAAGCTAATACTTGTTTTTTCAGGGATCTACTAAAGCCAAAGCAAAGGATCAAGCTTGGGCTTGAGGGTTCTCATCCATCTCTTCAAACAAATCTATCTCTTTTTCCCATCTTTTTTGCTTTGCTTAAGAAGTAGATCCATTCTTTCATGTTTAGATCTATCATTCTTTACACATTGCTAATTAGTTAGATCTGATATTTTAAAAGAAATTTATCATTCATTAGATCTAAGCTAGGAAATTGTGCTTACACTTAGTAAATTTTGCCAAATTTTTCTAAGTACAATTTTTCAAAAAAAAAAAAAAAATTATTGTCTTTCCCATCATCTTCTAACACTTTTAGCTTGCTGGTTTTCAGCAGGCCTGCACATAAAAGTGAAGATTTGGAGTGACCAAGACCATCAAAGAGGACTTGGAACAATCCGGTGGACACCCATTTTGTTGTAATACCTTTGTACACTATTGTAAGCTCTTAGATCCAAATTTAATGGACTAAGAAGCACTTTATTTTCAGCATACAAATTGTAAAAACTTTAAACGAGAGCAGTGGGGTAACCAACACCCACATCGCATCCCCCCTGGGGGGATTTGAGTTTTTTGTCATTTTCGTGTATGAATTTTTCTAACACAATTTTTCACACACTCACTATTTTAGTGCAGGGTGTATACTTTTATTAGTATTTTGCATTTTAATCATTCCCATTTTGCAAAAGTAAAGTAGAAATAAAACCATCTTCGTCGCCACAAAGTATGCTCTCACCTCCACCCAAAGGCATTTGCCGATTAGTGGAGGTTGAATCAAAAAAGTGACGCATTAGATTGGCCATCCATATTTCTTCCATTTAAGATTTTATCTTTTACTTTCATAGTTTAATTGTTTTAACAATTTAAAGTCTCTTGAACTTAACTGAAAAGCAAGTCAAGAGCGCTCTCTGTCGAAGGGTCAATGGTTAATTGTTTCAAACTTGAATAAACATTTCGCTACCACTACGTATGCTCTGCCCTTTTTGGGTTACTCAGAAATAGTTGGAAGCATTTTTTAACATTTCACATTAACTTAATCAGTCACCTAATAAAATTAACCACCCACAAGATAGTGAAAATTCGGCACGCTCGACTAGATTTTGTGTGGGAAAATTCTGCCTGGGGGCGTTGGATCACTGTACTTAGATCTTGGGGGCACCGTTAGACTACATCCTTGTTTGGTGTAGTGTTGAACACGCTCTTGAGACTTTGGCAGCCAACATGTCCTTGTACGGAGCCACCAACTTCTAGATTTCCAGACATTCCTCTCTGTACCTTACGGTATCTCGAGAGTTCCCCCTCTTCCCTAATTAAGATTCACCCTTAATAATTTAAAATCAACCAAGAGACATTGCACAACATTTCCCTTTTCAGCATTATCAATTTCACATTGTATTTGACTCCATGAGGCACTGGTCCTTGCACTCTCTATTTGCTTTTTATCAGTACCAAGTATTGTGCATCTACTTTAATTTTACAGTGATATTTGCAATTCATGCTGGTAAAGACTATTTAAACTATTGTTGCAATTTCATCTTGGAACCCTTTAATCATTACCCTTAAATCAAAAAACTCCCAAAAAACTTAATAAACAACCCATCACTTAACTAGAAGACCCTAACAACCTTAGTAACTTTCCATAGGGACTATCCCCTTGACTTTCGATGGGAATTTTACCTAAACGAAGGAGTCAAGAACCAAGTGACATACTTGACTCGAGACTTACCACCAAGGGCACACCGAGCGACAGCATAGATTTATGCTACGACAAAGACGGTGTGTGATCCGGCGGCAACAAACTCGAAAGGAGAGTTATGAGGAATCCCTTGAAAGGGAAAGAGCAGCAACAAAAGAACAGGCCATGAAAGCAACTTCCAATGACACCCTTGATAACAAAATGGTGGTGGAAGCCTTAGCGCCTAAACAAGTTGAAGTCATTCCAATTCAAGAAGGTGCAACCATAGATACTCCAGTGGTAAAAGCAACAAAGGTGAAGCAAGTGGAGAAAAATCCTTCAGGTGACACCCCAATAGAAATCATCACTCAAAAAGCAAAGGCTTCCACTTCACACTCAACTTAATTAAATGTATCATCTAGCCAGATGGAATGTACCCAGGTCCAAAGTAAAGACAGGACAAATCAGCATGAAAAAATAATAAGTAACCTTTCAAAACAAGAAGGCGAACAATTAGATGTCTCCACCAAGTGAAGAACAATGAAAGAATTTTACACTCCCCACAATTTGTCAAAGGAGAACATGTCGACAATTGTTCACATGAAGTCACATGTTTACAATTGTTCACATTTGATAAGAAGAAGAAGCAAGTGGTCCAATCTATACATAAGAAAAGGAAAACCATCACCAATCAGAGCATAATGAAGACCATAGAAACCACAATATTTTATGTGGGGAGGATGGTCCCAATGGCAACTGCCACCTCAATTGCGGCAACTGTTCAAGCCAGCGAATCTCAGGTCCTCAAAATGACCATAGAAATAGAATCACATAAAGCAGAGATTGCTCAGTTGAAAAATCAGGTTTGTAGTGCTACAAAGCAGCCAAGTATGACATGAGCCATTTCATCTAGTATGCATTAGAAAACCCACGATGAACTTTCTCTAATTCACATGGATTTCTACAAGTTTATGTTTGATATGCAGGAGAATTTTAGTGAAGCAATGATACCAGCCAAAGAAGAATGGTTTAATTTCATGGGAGGGGCATAAATGTTTAAACTCTTTGATCTTATGGTGTAATGTTAACACCCTTTTTAACATATAGTGGAATTGACTGAGGATTGATATACCATTCAAACCAAAAGAAAATCCTAATCATGGTTATTAGATCATCAGTAGATAAAAGAGGGCCACGGGAACTAGGGGCCACCTGCATGCATTACATGTGGTCCATATTTCATGATGCATGCACAGAAATACCTTTATTAATCCTCCATGCACACAGAAAGCCATGAAGGATTAATGGCTTTCTGTGTGCATGCAAGTCAACTGAGAATTAGAAGAGAAAAGCGACCTAGGCATGCAAAAGTTAGGTCATGCACTGTCAAAGTTATAAAAGAAGGATAAAGTGAATGAATATGTCTGCTTATTGATTATTGATTTGAAAAGTCGACTTGGAGAGATCAGAGAGCCAGTTTGGGGTTGAGGGCACATCAAGTGTATTTCGGCAGTGAAATATATCTACCCTAGTCACTATCAAGGTTGGATCATCCAAATTCAACATTATTACTATCATCATACAGGATTCTTCAGCATTCAGCAAGATTCCAGCTACATCCTGGAGAAGGAGGATTCACCCTCTCTTGCTGTCATGTCCCTTCCATAGTGGCCTTGGTCACAACTTGGATCCTCCCATCCCTAGGGGGTCTAAGTCAATTAATTAAATGAAGACTTAATTAATGGGGTAATTTTGAGGCATAATATTATAGTAGTTAATTAATTATCAAATAATTAATTAAATTTATGAGTTGGAATTATTTTTATTATTAATTCATCATCATTACTAATAAATGTTGGCAAGTTGATGAT
>BSBM01003170.1:0-55121 GCA_027924585.1 Larix kaempferi | reverse complement strand
GGAACGTATCGATCAAGACTGCAATGACAGCGACGTCCCATGTCGGTCATCTGCGTTTTGACTTCGTGGGTGATTACGCGCCAGCCAGATCCAAGAACCCATACGTCTTGATTCAAGCCACGCGCCAGAATTGGACCGGCCACGTCGACATCGACGCACAGCGCCGAGAAATCTCTGGGAAGTAATTCGCAGCGGCAGGATTATGCTCTCGGGCCATCTCGTGCCCCTGGGTTCGCTGGCTACTTCGTCTCAAGGTTTTCCGAGGACTTCCTATCGTATGGCATTGCGCGAGGTGATGCATTGCAGGAGGGAATCGCTCATGGCAACGGAACACATCTGAGCGCTTACGTACGATTCCCCCGCGATAGTCTGTGTATAGAAGTGCGGGACCGGCGTATCGTTCGTCAGCGTCGAGCAAGCGAGACTCAATCTCGAGATCGAAGCGCCTCAGAGCGTCACCTTTGACCATGCGGTTGAAAACCTCAAACAACAGTGGCTGGAGAAGCTCGGACGCATCGAAATCGAGGGCGTCAACAAGACGGACGCCGATCACGACCCTAGATCAATATTCTACACTAGCCTCTTCCACGCGCTGCAGTATCCGTCCGACTTCTCCGAGCCGACAAGCACAAGAGACCAAATCGTCGCAGGTTCTATAGCGGCTACACTGACAGTGTCCATATTGAGGAGGATGCTTACTATCAATCATGGTCGATCTGGGACACATTCCGAGCAGAGCATAGTCTGCTGACCCTGTTCGCTCCAGAGCGGGTCAATGGCATGATGCGTTCTCTTGTGCGCATCTTCGACTGGGCCGGAAGACTTCCCATGTGGGCCAACATTGTCGAAACAAAACATCATGGTAGGCACGCACGTGGACGCCGTCCTTGCAAACGCACTGACGCGCGGCTTCCACGACTTCGATGTGCTCAAGGCGTGGCAGGCGGTGCAGAAGAATGCATATGAGCCACCGGTGAATGACACAGAGCTCCTGTACTATGATCGTGAGGGGTACACTCCCGACGAGGCTCGCGCGGGCCTGACGACCTACATGGACAGCTCGAAAGGGTATGTCGCGAACGACCGCTGGTCCGAGAGCGGTTCGCGCACCCTGGACTACGCCCTTCGACGACCACGCCGCCTCTGTCGTGGCCAACTTCGCCGGCGATCCAGCCTCTGCTGCGCATCTCGTTGCTCGTAGCATGGCTTATCGCAACCTCTACAATCCCGCGACGGGTTTCATGCAAGCCCGGAACGACAATGGTACTTGGGCGGATCCCGCGCAAGGCTGGACCGAAGGCGACGCCTGGATCTACACCTTCAACGTCATGCATGATCCGGCCGGGCTCGCCTCGCTCATGGGCGGCGCCGCGAAGATGAAAAGCAGATTGGACGCCTACTTCCAAGGCGGGCACAATGACCACTCCAACGAGCCGTCCCACCACGCGCCGTATCTGTACACGGCCATAGGCTATCCCGCTTCTGCGCAGACGACCTTGCGTGAGATCGCGACGCAAAACTACAATGCTACATCCGCTGGGGCTCAGCGGCAACGAGGATCTGGGGCAGATGAGCGCGTGGTACGTTTTCACCGCGCTGGGCTTCTATCCTCTGAACCCAGCGAATGATCAGTACATCGTGGGCAGTCCGTTCTTCGAGAAAGTCAGCATCCGCTTTCCACCCGGCACAGCAACGGGAGGTAGAGTGGGCACGGAGAGCTTCCTCACGATTAGAAGCAGTCGATGCGCCGGACCAAACCCTATGTGAAGAGCGTCGCGGTGGATGGTGTGAAGCTTGCGGACCCGTACATCAGTCATCGACAGATTGTGACAAGCCGGAGGATTGTCTTTGAGATGAGCGACGAGGCCGCAGACATGGGGATCGAGGCCGCCGTAAGTGAGGGGCGGCTCGGCGGAAGTAAAATGCCGGGCGGCAGATGTCCCGTCTCAGCCTTGCCAGAGGCTTCAATGACAAGTCAAAGTCAGGATGTTCAGACTGTCCTTGTCAGCACCGCCCTCAGGATCCATGGGTGACACAAAGCAGACACTGCCGAGTTTTCGAGCTGACCACGATCCATGTAATGTGCATGTGAGAGAGCACTCTGCCATATTCTGGGACTTTCAGAGGCCGCCCCGGTGCATAAGCGAGCGGATTTGCAAAGACGATGCGAGTCTTCAGCACGCGAAGGATGATTAGGAGGACGTCGCCGGCAGCGATAGCTCGACGCTAGTCAAAGACAGGCTAGCCCCACGCTTGACCCTTTGCCTCAGGCGCGCAAAGGCATGACGAAATGTGGGGAGTGACTTCAGGACCGCCAGAACCGCTCATCAGGCAGGAAATGCGGGCGAGTGGCGCAGCCTTCGCACATTCCATCGGCCTGCAACGAGTCTAACCGGTGTACGTTCCCGCCCTTGTCGCCATGCAGCTGCTCCATCTTGTGCGAGGCGCTGAGCTGCCTCGCGATGACAGGCTTGTTTGCGCTCGAAGAACATCGCGCGGCGGCCTTTGCTTCGGCGTCTGACGCCAGAGCTTGCGACAAACATGCGCGCATTATGTCATTGCTCCTAGACGCACCACCTCAGCCGCTGTCAGATGCCGCTGCGACGTGACCATGGTTCGATGCCATTCTAGACGGCTATTGGTCATTCGCCAGCTTCGTATGCATGTCCCGCCGCAGCCGTGCATGTTTGGTTTCCTCCCTTCATCTCCGCCCATCCTCACTGCTCGCCTTGTCCCTGACTGTCGCCACCAACAAGGATTGCTTACACTCGAGAAACCACGTAGAGACAGACCAAGCCGACTGCTCATATACTGGTACACTCGCGCGCCTACCTTCGCTATGGCCGCAGCAGATTATTATAATCCTGGTGCCGGCGCAGGACCAACAGTATCGACGCCGCAGTATCAATCACCACAGGTTGCCTCTTCACATCCCTCTCAACAGCATCTTAATCCACCATATCCAATCTCGGACGCGCCACCGCCGTATACCGAGTACGCGTCATCTCCGATGCAGAAGCCACGCCCGTCACAGAACATGAACGATCAGCAGTACAGGCCTTCGCCTGGCAACCAATACCCGTCTGACAAGGACTTTCGACCATCATCGCTTCCACATCAGAACGCCTCGTTTCAATCCTCCGATTTCCAGCGACCGTATGGTGGAGTGCCGCCCGCAGCAATCACAATCACCATATGTCCAGAACCCACCCAGTCAGCAGCAACGACCGCCTCTTGCGGCACAGGCGCAATCCTCCTATCTACAACCGACCTATAACAATCCCGACAACCGGCAGCGCCCGTCATCCACCCCGGCCAAGCCGCATGGTATCCTGAAGAACAAATATGAGCAATCGCCGTACCGCTCGCCTTCACGCAGCCGCTCGCGCTCGCGATCCCGTGAGAGGCGGCATCGCCACCACCACCATCGTCACGACAGCAGTAGCCACCACCACTCCTCGCGTCCGGAGGTAAAGAAGAGCAGCTCAAACAGTGTGAAGACCTTCCTCGGCGCTGGTGGAGGTGCGATCATCGGTGATGCCATCTTTCCTGGTCTCGGAACGATCGGAGGCGCGATTCTCGGAGGACTCAGTGGGCATGAATATGGCAAGCGACGGAAGGGACTATGAGACTGCTGGGCCGACTCGCGCCACCGAAGGGCGACAGGACGAGGAGGTGGAGCAACGAGGGAGGACCTACTACTATGATGAGAATGACCGGAGAGGCAGGAGACACTGAGCTACGAGCTCTTGACATATGCCCACATTGACTCGAGGCTGGCACTGAGTTCCAAGATGTGATGCACATCACTTCCGTCGGCAGGAGCGACTCGCAGAGAGTATGTTTGATCCTTGTTATATTCCCCATGTTTATGTACACGATGCCACGATGTTTCTGATATACGATAACGATAAATACGAGGTGCAGACTTGAATTTCATTCTCTTTATACGACAGGATCTTTACCTGAAGCTGCGATGATGATGTAGATAGTCCTAAACGACGATGAGCTACTCAAACCAAGAGGACATGCCACCTGGATCTTTGACCCCCATGAACTGGATGCCTCCGATTCGAGTATCCTAGCTGGTGCCGATCGACTCGACTCCAAGTCAAAGGATCTAGGTGGTGTGCCACATCCATGGAATTGCGTGGCTACACACCACTTCCAGTGACGGTCGCAAGGCACGACCATGACGATCATATGGTGTGATGATGTGTGCCCTCGCCAGGACACGACACATTTCTTGATTCTACACAGACTGATCATGGTCGACGAAGAGATCCATGAATATATGAAAGGCCAGAGCCGTATGCACGAGGTTGGCTTCGATCAACCACCAGCTTCTGCAACCATGCCTCGTCACTCGACCAGTGGGCGACCCAAGCATCGACGTGTGCCCGACGAATACAAGCCTCCGCGATTCCACGACCGAGTCACCGACGAAGTGGTCCATGTCCGAAGTGTCAAGCAAGCCGCCGAACTGATTACCCAAAAGTTCCTCGACATCGAGCATCTGAAGCCCAAGATCCACAACAACGTCATGCTTGCGCCCATCGAAGTCGGGGCAGCATGGCATAGGACTTGGAAAGAGCAGCACTGCGCGCCATACAAGAAGACGGACTTGACGCAGCTCGATCAGAAAATTGCGACACAAACGGTTGGCGAGAGCGTTCATGGTCAGGCCTCCTCCGACGCGTCTGGCTGGCGGCTGACGAGTGGGCTCGACTGTTTGACGAGGGTCGTCGGAGAATCATCGCAGCCGACAACCGCGCTGTTTCAGTCGGCAAATTTTGCGGAGGCAATGAGGAGAGTGGAGCAGGAGACTCGCACGATCGAGGAGGATGCCGAAGGGATGGAGGAGGATTTGCGCGATGGGGTGGACTTCTTGCAGATTGATGGTCTCGTATCTAGCGATGGCGAGTGAACGCGTGCGATCTGATAATAACAAGTTTCTGCGGTCAAGGACAGCTGAACGTCAACTTCGCGTTTCTTGTCAACCCGAAAGTTCAAGGCGGTTACGCGAGGGCGTATATCCGCCCATTTCTTACATTCTACTGCAGCAGAGAGGCTGAAACAAAGCTGAATTGCGTCGAGATGCACCAATCAGCCTATCATAGCATTTCACAAGCATGATCACGGGTACCTGGAGGAGAAATTGACGACAGCCAATCACGCTCGACCCCTTGCCTCGTTGTACTGGAATGTGATAGGCAGATCGCGGTGTAATACACGATATCGACCCGCAAGCGAGGCAGTGTTGGGTACGTGACACGAACTGCGACACACTCGACCATCGTATCAATTTGGAATAGTCGTGTCGCCTCAATATACAAGGAGAGTGGCGCAGCCCGGTGTCGAGCAGTATGGTTCCCATAATCAACAACAGAGTAGCTCAACCCATGCTGCATATATCACGATTTCGGCTCTCGTCCTCCTGTCCACGATCCCTCCTCGTCACTCAGCAGATCCGACCAACAACCAGCAACAAGCATGGGTGGAATCCCGACCTTCGTTGACCCGGAGCTCAACCATATCTTGCGAAGCACATATACCTCAATTACCACAGGCAAACCAGGCTATGGCGAATGGATTGCTCGCGGTATCCTCGGCGACAAGGCTGCGCGGCGGGCAAGTCGACACCATCAAGCTAGCCGCTGAAATCCTCGACCATGCTTTTGGTTTCATCAAACTCTGGGAGAAAGGAGAGCACACGCTGCCGAGCGGACCACAATCTGCGTTGAGTGAAGATGACGCTTTGAAGGCGTATAATATCATCTGCGAGAGCAGGGACCGTTTCGCTGTGTGGACGAGCAGATACAATGCACGCGGGCTACGCGATGATTGCAAGTCCCTTGATGAGCTTGTCAAAGACCAGCCCCCTGGTCCGACGCTTCTTGATCCGACGCATCCGGTGGCGAGTGGGAAGTGGTGCTCGGATGGTTCGATGCGATTTTACGCCGTCGCATAATTAGACGCATCTTCGAGAGGACTTCTGCATACTGTCAACAACGAGCCCCGCCGAAAACGCCGAAAACAAAAGCGTCGACGCTTTCTATTGGCTTGGAAGAATGGATTCGATTGCAGATGATATGCAATGCCGGATGGATTCTTTGGTCAAGTCCATCAGAAGCCACACATGGTCTTACGAGATCGACGAGGACGAGGACGAGGATGAAGGCGAGGACGACCTGAATTGGGAGAAGATCAACATAGAATAAAGTTCTACTATGTGAGGACGAGCGAGGCGCGACTGTTCTGCAAACCGGGTATACTGTGGGCCGAGCTGCAATCGTTGTTGGAAGACGGGTGGCGAGACGGGTACAGCGATTTTGAACGTTACATCCTAGACATGGTACGGTGATCCATTCTCATCAATGTGTTGACCCTTGCATCGCACACTCCATATCTACGCAGATGGTATCATGCAATGTGAATGCTACATGAGTCTGTATCTCTGTTTGCACAGTGGACGCCCAAGACGACTTGATCATTTCGTGGGGCCGCGACCCAAAGTGAAGTGGACTACAAATGTGCCACGGGCGACGAGAAGGCTAAGCCTTATAAATTTCCATAGGAAGTTTCATCGAGATTGCGATGTATGTCATGCTATATCCATACATACAGCTGGGCCTTAGGGCCTCCGTGCACTACAGCTCGATCAAACTTTCCTCCATCCTGGGGTGCTGCAGGAACATGCTGCGGCGCCATCGGGAAGCTCTCCTGTCCCCATAGCCCGCATGCGAGGCAGGTGCTTGCGGCCACTGCTGCTGCTTCGCTGGCGCCGCGGGCATTGTAGTACTGCTGCTGCTGCTGTTGTGGCGGCAGTGAGTTCTGTCGCTGCAGCTGTCCGGGATGCTGTTGTAGAGCAGGATACGTCTGCTGAGGATTCTGCTGCGCCGGCGCCTGATACTGCGGTTCAGACTGCTGTGAGAGTTGTTGCGGCGGGGTACTCGTATGCCTGCGCTTGTTGCGTGTGATAGACCTCTGGGCTGGGTGGGCCACCCTGTGTCGTGGCTGCAGAGACCGATGCTGGGGCCGGTGGATATTGTGATTGTTGCTGTTGCTGTTCACCATAGTAGTAGCTTGCCCGAAGGGTCGCTGGCGGCATTCGAGACAACTGGGTTAGAGCCTTGCGAGATGTGGCTAGGTGCATATTGCGCCGGGGCCTGATCTGCAGCGTATGATTGTTGTGCGTTGTGCGTCTGAGGGGCATATGAGGGTTGTGCTTGTTGAGAAGGTGGCGGCGATGTAAGTTGCGGGCTAGGCTGACGGCGCCGAGGCTTGCTGGTGATAGTTGTTCTCTGGAGGAATTGCAGCACCGTAGGTAGAATTCCTATCAAAGACTTGGCGGTATGGTGTCTGTGATGAGGCGGGGAGGGTACTGGTATGCCTGTGGGTGCTGTCGCATTAATAGGAGTATGCTGCTGGTGCGTTTCCAGTGTAGTAATTCTCCATTCCGTTGGCGCCATCCTGCATTGATGGTGCAGCATTGGGGGTACATGCTGTTGCGCTGCACCGGCTGACCATAACGATTTGAAGCATATGCGCTTGCCATTCTTCGCTCCAGCATCTGATCGTAAATATCGGACCACTGAGGACAATTTGGAGTGCAAATCTAGCAGAGTATCATGCTTGCTCATGGTCTCGCCGTATGTTCGTGCGAGCTTGGGGACGCAGAGAACCGATGCTCTCGTAGAGTTCCTGAATCTGTGGTTCCCGTAGGATTGTGCCTGGAGGTTGGTGCTGCAAACTATCGACGAGCGTGGAGAAAAGATTGATGTTCTCAGCTTCGACTGGAGTTAACTCATACTGATTGTTCGGCCGAAACTGTGCGACGGGCAATGCAGAAGCCGATGATGCCTTGAGTTACCTTCGCATGGCGGGTCTTCTGCTCTTCCATATCGGCAAGCGATGCCGCAATCGCGGCTTTGAGGTCAGCATCCTCCTCAGACTCCGGTGGCGGCTTTGCCACCGCTTTGCTAGATGTACTCGTTTGGGGTTTCGAGGCGCTGGAGAGTTGCGACTGCGTGTACATAGCCCGCACCCGAATGGCCCTTGGACTCTTGGAAGGCTCATCTCCAGAGCGCGCTTCAAATCCGCATCAAAGCTCTCCTCCAGAGCATGCATCCTTGTCGCGCCTCTCGGCGGAATTCTGCTCGATTCCTTGTCAGGCCCGCTCGCAACCGATGAGCCTTGCCAGAGTGTCCTTTTTGCACCACCACTTGGACTCTGCGGGTCCCGGTGTGCCTCTGCCTGCCGCCTTCTCCAAGAGCTTTGCGTAACAACCGTCATCCACACGTACAGCCTGCGTGAGACCCAAGTGTGGCAGCGGCATTGTCTTAGACGAGGCATGCGCCGCAGAAGATGTTGCCACAATTCCGACAATGATGCTTCCTGTTCATCATCGTGAACTTCTCCCGACAGCGCATGCAGACGTCTGCATCAGTCCACTCGGGCGGCGCGCTGCTATCAAACATGCTGCTCGCGACCTCCTGCTTGGGCGGAAAATTGTATCCTTCTCTTTGCAGCGTCCGGTAGGACTCCGTGAGGTAATTCATGCTGTCTCGCCCTTGTGCCGCCTCGGACCAGGTCTGCACAAATTCTAGCATCTTCTCTCGCACGTCCGTGTTCAGCGGCGCGCCACCGGTGGTTCCTGTGTGTAGTATACCGACCAGAGTGTCGACAAACTCCCCGCCCGCTGATCTCAGCGATAAAAATGTGCGCCACCGTTCTTTACGCAGGTATCCGTCAGGTTGAGTGCGGCGAGCTGAACATTTGGGTTCTTGTTGCTGATGCGCTTCTTCAAACTGCGCATAGCCTCCTTCGGCTGTACGGTCTTGGATCGGATCACATCGCTGATTTCGAGGTTCAAAGCGAGATCTTCCAAAGAGCTTTCTGTGGCGCGAGCGACTGAGCGTCCAGCTTCGCTGTTCGCGCTGGATGTGAACCACGAAGCCATTGTCGTGGGCGGGGTAGAGGGGTATCGGCAGGCAGCTATCTCTGTTCCGTGGTTTTCAGAATCTCGACGGAGAGGTGGACCTGGAGCCTTCGCACTGTATCAGCGCGCTGGCTCGAATAGTCAGGTGGCAAGTGCAAGCCAGATAGTGGGTATAGGATGGCAGGCTTGGCAGTAAGGAGCGATTTGGTCGTTGAATGAATGGGTACAAATACAGTGCTTGGAGGCTCAAGCATCCATGGATCCAGATGGACATGATTACGTGCCTCTAGGCTGCTCTCTTGGTGCTGGTGGCGGCTTAGCGCGGCGAGTGCAGGCCGGGTCCACCAGCAGCACGTGGGGAGACGCCCGGCCAGTGGAAATGACGTCGCCGCGGCTAATCAGGGCACACTCGCAGCCGCTGCTGGTACCACGCGACAGAGGTTGACAAGGGAGACGATTCCAAGCATCCTTATAATGTTCATCGGTAATGTTCAAGAGCAACACAAATGTTCCAACACGTGTAGGAGGCCTGTCGCTACAGTGTGCCTGACAGCTGTGCCAGTCGAGACACCGGACTATCAGTGAGCGAGAGGCCTTCTGGGAGCACGCGTCAACTCGGCCGGCACAGATGAGTATCCGAGCATGTGCTCAACAGGATTGATTGTGCTACGCGCCGGACGGCCCATGATCGACGTCCCGTGTATCAAATAGTGAAGTGCGGCATCAAATATTGATGGACTTGGCCGCCCAAATTGATGCGGCGCATAATGCTGCCTGATCACACCCGCGCTTTCCCCAATGACGATCCCCACCGCCACTGCTGTGGCCGGGGACACCTCCGTCATTTGTCACTTCCGTTCCAGGCCACACACTCATTGGCTGCGCAAGTCCACAGGTCTTGCCTCACATCTCTCGTTCCTCGGGACTCTCGTGTGTTCTGCCCCGAGCTGGAGCACGAGATGCCTAGTCGGACTTGCACACCGCCGCCGCCAACATGAGCGCCGGTGGAAGTCGCGGGTCCTCCGCTGTACGCCTCCACTTCCACGGCCAACGCGAACGGCGGGTCCTGGTCATCCACAGTCACGAAGCAACTTCAACGGTAACTCCGGAGAAGCGGTCTACCCTCACATCAGCGACCTGGGAAACAACGCGCCCTCTCGGACATCAACCACAATGTCTCCATCGGCAAGCTCTTCGAAACTGCGGACCAGGCGTTCTCCCAAGCAAAGGCTCAGATCGAATTCCGGCGGACCAGATTTTGCCTTTGTCGAGTACCTACGCGCGTCCGAGATCATTGTCGAAATACTGCCACGACACAAGGATTACACGCTATGGACACATGATCAGCATGGCAACAGTCAGAGGCTAGCGTTACTGCAGAGGAAGGTGGGAGGGATGAGTGAGCAGTTCGAGAACATTAAGAAGATTCTCATGAACAACAATGCAAGATTCGGACTGAGCCCAAGCTGCAGAACGGAGTGGACGGCAGTGCTGTGGGTCATACAAGGTCAGGATCAAACAATACGATGGGTTCACCAACATATAATGGCAAGATGAAACCGTCACCTTCGCCTAAGCCCGACCGCTTACAATCACGTCCACCCTCTCTGGTGGATCACCGATCGGAGTCGGGACGCCTTCATCTCCGGATGCTCTAGCAGATCGATTCGCGCGTCTGCGTGGCCTGGCTGGGCCCGAGCAAAGCAGCAGCCCTTGTTGATTCGTCGCCAAGAACATCTCTTACCATATCCCGCCCACAGGGACCGCGATCACTGCCCCTCAGACAACAATATGATTCCGGAGCGGCCTCTGAAGTTACCTCTCGATACCACCTTCGCAGCTGCCATGCCACAAGCTCCTCCACCGACCTACAGTCTGCGCGAAACATGGAGGACGACCGGCAACATCGCTCCACCCCGTCACAGCGCGCGGAGTCTTGTAGGAACGGCGGAAGGGCATCTTCTGCATCCTACGTTGCGCCGAATGGCACAGGCTCTTCCAGCAGCGATGGCTACTTTCCGCCACCTGCATCTACGGAGGTTTCACTACTCAGCCTGCACATCCCACGACGGTGCCTCGCAGGAAATCTGTTCACATGCCGAAAGAGCGTTCAATCTCTGCCGAGCGCTGTACGACTATCTGGAGCGATTCGATATTCTCCTGATCGATTTCCGATCTAGAGAGGACTTCGACCAAGGTCATATATGGGCACGAAGCGTCATATGTATAGACCCTCTAGTCGTGAGGGCAAGGGCTCAGCGCGGGCGAGCTGGGCGATAAGCTTGTTCTTTCCCGAGGAGGAGCAAGAAATGTTCTACAACCGGGGACCGGTATGAGCTTGTCGTGTGTTATGATACATCAACTCGAAGTGAGGAGCTATATCACTAGACCTGCTAAAGAGGAAGAACTGCGGGCTCAAATGGTTGCAAGAGGCATTGTATGAGTTCAATCAAGATAAACCTTTGCAACGGCCACCAATCCTGCTGATCGGCGGTTTGGACGCGTGGAAGGATCTACTCGGCCAACAGGCGCTGCAGGTGAGTACGACGCAAGTAAGAGCTAAAGCTGGGAGGACCCCATTCAGAGGCGGGTATTGCAACGAGATCAGCACGGCAGCTCCCTGAGCAATCCAAAACGCAGAGTGCGCGATTACAACCCACTTGATTGCGGACGAGGAACGGAAATGGAGAGATCGTGCTATCAGCGAGAGCGTGCCCGAGGACGCCTATGATGGCACCTGGGAGCCATGGCGAGGATGGAATCGCTGAGGAGGGCGAGGAAGAGAACGACGAGCAAGAGAAATACCCTTCCATCGAAGACTTCAATGCTCGATTTCCAGATGCCAATCAACTCTCACAGCCCGTTGCACCTCCTCAGGTTCCTTCAAGGGCCGACAGAACAGCCACCTCGAGTACCGCAGTATCCTTCACGGCCTCCGCTCTCGGTGTATCCTCAAGTTCCGGGCGAGACCTGCACCTGCTGCACCACGCATGAGCTACACTGGAGTCAGCGATCGTTCTGCCTCGCAGGCGACTCCAGTATCGCGGAGCGCATCAAACTCCATGACACCGTATATACCATCGAAGTACCTCGCAGCAAACTTGCGGCTACCGAAGACTGGCTTGTACAATTTCGGAAGCACATGTTACATGAACGCCACCCCTACAGGCCCTTTCGGCCACCACTATGATGAGCATCATGTTTCTGGACGACAACTTCAAGAACTCCGTGCAAAAGGACAATTGGAAAGGTCGCGAGGACTCTTGCCGGAATCTACAGCAATGTTGTACGCAATCTATGGAATGGTGACAGCTCATATATCAAGCCTTCGACCTTGCGCAGTTTCTGCGGGCGACTGAACGCGACCTTTTCCGATCCGAGCCAACAGCAGGAATGCGCAAGAATTCTTCTCTTTCCTCGTCGACTGTTTACACGAAGACTTCAACGGGATGTGGTCGCGCTCGCCTCTCCGACCTCTGACGGACGCTGAGGAAGCGAAACGGGGAGCGCATGCCAAGGGCCCTGGTCGCGAAGATGGAGTGGACAAGGGTGGGTGCCATCGAGATTCCTCCTACATTTTCAAATCTGCTCTACGGCCAACTATCTTCGAGGATCCGATGTCCACAATGCGGCACGACCAGCACGCAATATGAGGGCCTGGCCGGGCTTCAGGTGGAAATCCCGGAGAAGAAGGAAGCTAGGTTGGAGGACTGTCCCTCCGGGCCCACTTCGATGAAGAGGAGCTCGACAACGACAACTCTGGCTCTGCCCGAAGTGCAACGTCATGCGTCACGGTCGCAAGAAGTTGACCATCACCCGCATCCCGCCCATTCTCTGCATCACGCTCCGCCGCTTCCGCACCGAGAAGAACAACGTGCAGCGGAAACTGCACACGCGCGTGCGCTTCCCCACTACAGGGCCCTCGACATGGAAGCCGTTCTTCCTCCCGCCACCGGCGCCCGCGGAAAGATCGCAGATCCTCAAAGAACACGGTCTGGACGGATTGAAGCCTGTCGAGGGCGCGGGCCAGCAGGCGCCATTCATCTACGATGCCTATGCGGTCGTTCAGCACCATGGGCAGAGTACACGGAGCGGACATTACACTTGTGCGGCGAAGGATCCGGCTAGAGGATGCTGGCGGCTGTTCAATGATACCCAAACGAAGGACTTCGATGGCAAGGGTCTGGATGATGATCTTGCGTATATGGTCTTTTACGAAAGACGAAGAAATGACTCGGTGGGCCACGAGCGAATGCGAACAATGGACCATATGTAGCCACAACCCTTTCTACGTCCTGCCAAGCAAGTCATTGAAACGGATGAATGTGACTCCACGACATGCGCATAGATGTGCTCATCATTCATTTCTGGGGATCCCTGGGATATCGGAGTCCTAGCATGATAGCGTTGAAAACCTACTGGAACGGGGTCATCCCGCTGTTGCAAGAGCAGTCGCCCAGATGCATTGCGTAGGAGGCAATGATCCTCGTCGCTGCCAAGGTGATGTCGAATGCCTCCAGCTTGCTCCTGTCGACTCTGTTGTCATTGTTTACGGTTCGAAGTTGCTCCAACGTGTACACCAGGATCTGAAAGTGTTCAAGTCGAGTCCAACGCCAATATGCGCGTGGGGTTGGACTAGTTTCCAATAGCACTCGCCGCGGCCCTGGTATTCTGCGCAGCTGCGGAGCCTCTAAAGCAAGCTCTGACGCAAGTATTCCATGATCGTAGTGTGTCCGCGGCTGCTGTGCCGCTAGCCCTGGATATCATGATGAGGCAGCCCTGCACTTGGACGATCAATAAGATGCCTTCGCTGCATCCGATGGCTACGCGGCAAATAGTCTTGGAACTAATTACAGCTTGTGGAAGCTAATGACATCCGGCGTTGACTGCTCCCTTGTGGAGCGTCAGCTTGTACGACCCGCTTGCATTGCATGTCGTCAGGCGACAGAAATGCTGGTAGGTCTATCCAACAGAGTAGAATATTTAAGGAGCAGTAGACCCTCGGCTCGCTCTGCCATTCATATTCCACGTACGTAGGTATATCCTCGAGTGCATACGACCGGTGGTACGTGCGGACGTGACTTTCTGCCTCTCGCAGTGCCACATCTCCAATCGTTATACAAGCCCGGATCCACGAGATACGCCTTCTGCACCGCAAAGACACAAACACAACGGCTCTCATGCACGGGCTGGTAGGTCCTCGAATAATAACACATTATTGTTACAGGACGTCCACGCTGAACATACACATCCAGAGGATCTTTGAAACATCGTTCGATACCTTCCAGCAGCTCAGAGAGACACACAATAGCACCGGATACTTCGTTTTCGCCTCTTTGGGGGGCCATCCTCGGCGCGGACTATGCCGGTCGATTTTGCCAACATGTCGAATACCACCAGATGTATAGTGATCTTTTCCATTGGGTTTGTTGGCGCGTGGGTTTGACATCTGGCCATTCAAAACCAACACATTACTTTTCAAGAGCGCTGGCAAAGCGGAAGCTGTCTGCACCCAGGCGCGATGCAGATCATCGTTGTATTGCGTGGTCGGTGCGAGGTGATGTAGGATTTGCGGAGCAATGCGCGATGGCTGGTGGCCGGAGCAAAGCCGAGGCGACAATGAGCGATGGCGGCGTTATCTACACATGCTTGACTACGTAGTTCAAGTAGCACTCTTGGAGTGAGCCGTTTGTTTTCAGCAATATATTGAATGCGTAAAGATTCAACGCTGTACCTTCCGGAGCTTGTAGGAAATTTCCTCCATGCCTGAATGCTTCTGACTCTACCCGCGACTGCATTGCCACGTTCTGCAAACATGTATGACTCCAGAACTGCACTCGATAGACTGGATTCCTGATCATCAATATCAGAATCATCGACACGCCCACGCTCTTTCTACAGGTACTCATGAGAATCTTCAATGGAGGTAGGCGGCGGGCCTGCTGATATTGCGCGTATAAGGATACCTCAAAGTAATCGATTACACGGTCTATCCTCAATTGAACAGAGAATCCACGTGAGCCCCACTTATGTCAAGACTGCTATGGATTCTCAGCAGCATCCAACTCGAGTCTTTGAGATTGGCGCGATCTTTCCGCGGACCTAGGATGCAAGTTAGGCTACGGCCCATGCGGAAACATAGACTGCAAGTTTGACAGTCCCATTTTCTCTAACGCACTGTGAATATTATACATCAACCGATTGTAAGTAGAAGATACATTTGACCACGATCATCGCCAAGCTAAACCTGTACTCCTCACCGGTGTGGTTGTCAAGGACAATTCACCAGAAGTTTAGTTCACCATTTCCGAACGTCCTTCAGGTACTCTGAATTTCGAGAAAGTCCGCCACCTGTTGTCATCAATACACGTTAGGGCGAAACGGCCTGTTGAGCGAGTCGAACTTTGCTCTTCCAAGCAAGAATCGCACCTTGGTTGACATTAGTCTTAGGTTCCCAGGTTGGCTGGAAGGTGCGTCAGTGACTTGGTCATCCGCCCAGTCGACGAGATACTCTTTTGGTCTCTCTTCGATTATACCGCGGACCTCGTACTCGGTTTCCGTGTCCACATACGTGCCATGCGACGTCTGAGCTATTCACTGCATAACTGCAACGCGCTGCTCCTCCGTCGTTGTCCACGTAGGTTCATACGACGCACCCGTTTTCGGATTGTCCTCCATTCTATCAGGTATCGACCGTCAACCTGACAGATGATGTCACGGATCTTGTACTCGTACACGTTCCTGTCGCTGGTCTGCGTTGTACGGCGACTTGATTGTCACAAGATCAGCCAAGTGCATCCGACTGAACACAAGTGCTGGCACTCACCCTTCCTCGCTCCCCGATACGCGTTCCCGGAGAAGTCGAGACGAGATTGTTCATCGTCGTCAGCAGAATCTTCAGGATCGACGGAAGGCCCGGACATCGGTTCTGTCAAGCGAGCCATGGCCCTGACCGTGTCGTAAGTGATGTCCTTGGTCTCCGCCTCGATCTTCGACATCCAGTGGTTGAGTCCATTCACGCGCTCCAGTTTCGGGCCACGGAATCCTTGGAGTCAATTGGTGGGCGTGTCCCGGAAATGCCGTAGCGGACGGCCAGTTGCGAATGTGGTTCCACACTTGACGTAGAAGCCTGATCAGACGAGCCCTGTCGTGGGTCGGCGATCAGTCCATCGATGCAGTCTGTGTCATGTAACATCCCGCAGGTCTCGAGCCACTTGCAAAATCTCGACTGCCAGGATTGCACAGCGGAATCGATGTCCGCCGTGACAACGTCTTCCTCTTGGACCCTTATCATTGTTATGGTATAATCATCTGGACTGGCAGAAGGTGAGCCAGCATGTTCACCTTCATTTTTGGGTAACACTCCAGTGTTATCTTCGACATATGTGTGAGTGGTGGTCGAAGTACGGTCGTCGAAAGCTTTGAGCACAAGCCTGATCGCAGCGCGGACGGTATTCACATGCTCGGTCTCGCCGTCGATGTGGAATCGTGGGACGTATGCGATGGATGCCAGGCGGGCCACCCTGTTTGGGTCTGCGACCCGAAGGCATAGTTGGTGATCGTCGAAACTTGTCGTCAGATCTAAACCGCGATTTCTTGAGGGTGAAGAGTTGTGGATTTCCCATGATTCATGCCCATCCGTCATCTTAAGTAGCAAGCCGATCGGCTGGTGATTTTTACCATAATATTTGCGGTCTTCTTTGTATCACTGACAAGTGAATGTTGCATTCCGGTCCATGGTGAAGTGTTCTTGGTAGCAGCGTTTGCAATTACATTCCGGCATGATTCAACCATACGACATACGTGAAGCGATGGCAACATCGTAGCCATCCGTATTCTGCAGATCTACGTGACTCGGTCCGCATGTTGTCATCTGTACGAACTGCGACCAGAAGCATCTCGGTCTGCGTGCGTTCCGACCACGTATGTGAGTCGATTCTTAACGCCATGTGACGAACGGACGGTCAGACGTGTTGGTGAGTACCACGAATCTTATGGAAGGGATGCGACTTTTCGTTAATCACATTTGCTGTGCATACCAGGGATCGCAGGTTCAGGGATGGCTTTCCTTCGATGGCATCGAAACAGGATAGCAGCAATCCAATGCGCGCAATCAATAACATCTCGAGGCATTCCATGATGGACACAGTCCATATAGCTGTGTTGATGGAATACTCGAGCCGCAGGCGAACAAAGACCCCTCTTTGTTAAGCCGTTATGTCGTATCGGTTAGAAAACAGGTCCTGTTTGGACACCGCTCTTGTCACCTTGGGAAGTTTTGCGCGATCGCTTTACGGGGAAAGCTAGTCGGAGAAGAGGCACGTGTTTGTCGCGGGAAGTGTGAATGCTGTCGCATCGCGAGTTTCGAAGAATATATATTCAGTTATTGTACAGCGTTGATCCTATAATAATCAAGGACGAACGCTACCGCCGTCTAGGCGATATCGTGAGCGATGTGATGTACACGTGGTGTCCAATTTCAAAGAGATCCGTACTGGACGCATGCAGCCGTTCCCGGTGTTGGGAGATCACCGACCAGCACTTGTCCCAAACACTATCGCATGTTAATGTTTGCTGAAGTGAGTGCGACGGTCTGGTCAGTATTCTGTAGGTCTTTGAGAGCTGTTCGGGGACAACGCGCGGAAGCTGTTGGCTGCGCTCGACATCTACTTTGTGTCCGTCGCGCCCATGTACAAGGTAGCGATATAGGCCAAGACTCGAGCCAGGTTGACGGACGGTGTACGGCCAGCTGTGCCATCTCATCCCACACTAGTCATCTTGGATGCAGAGCCGGGGCAGAGTCTTCTCGATCGCTCAGCCGAAGAACAGGTCTGCCCAACAGCTTGAAGAATATCCAGACCACTACGCCAACGCCGACTATTGATCCGGCCAGCTTTAGGATGGCGATGCGGTCTCCCTGTCGCGCCATCACGCCTAGCCTTCTGCTGATCCAGATAGTGAGGAGCCAAAGGACGAGAACGATTCGAGATTCGAGTCGATAACATGCTGATCGCGAGCATTGTCGTAGATGTCAATGGTGACGGAGCGGAGCTGCGAGACTTTCGAAGAGAGTGCAGCAAGGGAGGCGTTGTTTTGTCTTTGGACGTCGTCAGCAACAAGCTTGAAGCGTGTGCTGGCTCTCGTGTTTTGGACTCTTACCTTTCGCGCTCATATGCTTCCGACATGATTGGCGATTATTGCAGGCACAAGTATGCGATTCTGGGAGTGGTCGCAAGGCTGCTCCTGAAGACGCGACGGCGCGAGGCGGCAGATTTCTTGCTGAGCTCTCAGAACAAGGAGTCGCTAGTTTTACTTCTAGCCAGTGGTCGAGCGGTGAGGTCGCGCTGGGTTGGTAGAACGGACGTGATGTGTCTGGCCGTGAAAGTGGTCGCCTAACAGATCGACCGGCGAGCATGGCGAACCGTGGCTGGCGCGTGCTCCTTCCTCCAACGCTGACATAAGCATGCGGGAAGCCGGTGCACGTGGAAGTCCGGGCGCAAGCGGCAGCACCCACGTCCATCGCCGCCAGCGGGCAGCCAAGGACCGCGAGGCGCAGCAGGATACGACGACGACGACCATGATGCTTATCACGCGAAGCGAGCAGCCGGCTGCCCTCCACAGCTCGCAGAACAGGAGTCTCTGCTGTCATACTGCCGTCTTATTGATTGAAGGACATTGTTCATATTGCATATATTCGGCCCCCGCCGCGCAGCATCTCGCTAAGGGACAGGCGAAAGCTGCGAAGCGGAATCGTAAGCTCAACCTCTAGGCAACTTCTCGGCCACAGTTCGTGCCCACACTTCTGTGCGACGACTTTCCCGGCGCATTGTGACCACCGGTACCGTAAACTGCGTCAACTTCTCGGCTTCGTACTGGTCGACCTACTACCTCCCGTCTTCGGGGATCACCAAATATATCAATACCAGCCCCGCCGTCCGGCTGTCTGCGCCAGAACATTCGCAGCCATGCCGCCCCTTCCTCAACAACCCTCTACCCTCGTCGATGCGCAGTGAGTGCAAGAAGTGTGGCCGCATTCTTGCCTCGTTCATCGACCCGAAGCAGGCCTTCGGTCCGGACAAGATCATCCCGCCGAACATTCTTGCCAATGCGAAGGGTCTCGCTATCTTGACTGTGTTCAAGGTCGGCTTCCTAGGAAGTGGCCGGTTCGGAAGTGGGTGTGGTCGTTGCCAGATTAGCCGATGGCTCATGGTACGTGTCTGTCACGAATGTGAAAGTAAGAGGAGGATCATGCGGTTTGGGCAAAATGAAGTGCTTGAAACATACATCCCGACTGCATACACTGGCAAATGACTCGATCAGGGGACCTATGCGCTAACATTTGTCACTCCCACAGGTCTGCTCCCTCCGCAATCGGCACCGTCGGCGGCGGCTTCGGCGGCCAGATCGGCTTCGAACTGACCGACTTCGTCTTCATCCTCAACGACGCCAGCGCCGTCAAGACCTTCGCCCAGGTCGGCAGCCTGACCCTCGGCGGGCAACGTCTCCATCGCCGCCGGCCCCGTCGGCCGCAACGCCGAAGCGGCCGGCGCCGCCTCGCTCAAGTCCGTCTCGGGCATCTTCGCCCTACAGCAAGACCAAGGGCCTCTTCGCCGGCGTCAGCCTGGAAGGCAGCGTGTTGATCGAGCGCCGCGACGCGAACGAGGAAGATGTACGGCCGGAAATTGACCGCGCGCGAGCTGCTGGGCGGTAACGTGCCGCCGCCGGTCAGGCGGACCCGCTGCTGCGCGGTGCTCAACTCGCGCGTCTTCGCCGGCGTCGGCGGCACGTACAAGGGTAATGGTGACGAGAGCATGTACAACGACGTGCCGGTGTACGACGACGCGCACGAGGACGTGGTCTGGCAAGGGCGGACGGGCAGCGCTTATGGCGAAGGCAGCCGGAACTCGCGCGCGGGCAGTGTGGGTCAGGGCTACGGCGCCGGGAACGACGACCAATACAACAAGCCGCCCTCGCGCGCGGCGACCTGGCAGGACGACCCGTACGACCGCGCGTCCAATCGCGCGAGCACCGGCACCACGGTCGCCCGCACGGGCGCCGGCAGCACCTTCGACCGCCTGGAACAGTCGCGCAATCCGACCTTTTGGCGTCGATCCGGCGGACAACTACGTCTATCATGACAAGAAGGCCCGGCGCCTGGGAGACCGGCGGCGCCGAAACCGCCCATTGGCGACGTCAAGGCGCGACCGGGGCAAGCGATAGCAAAGTTCAAGTTTGAAGCGGACCAGCCGGGCGATCTGGGCTTCAACAAGGGTGACATCATCACGATTGTGAAGCGGACGAACAATGAGTCCGACTGGTGGACCGGACGGATCGGAGACCGTGAGGGGATCTTCCCGAGCAACTACGTGGAGGTGGTATGATTCGCTCTCGGGAATATTGTTCGGAGTAGCATGCGGTCTAGCTACGACGAAATCCGATGCTCAATTGAGCGACACGATACTATGACCTGGTTCATTGGAACGATGGTCGAAACACCAAGCGCGGCCCGGACGTGCACCAAGGAAACAGAAGGAAAGACCAAAAGTTTCACGAAAGAAGTACGAAGTTGTAGAGCAGGGTATTCAAGATCGACATCTGAACAAAGGGAAATGAGAGAGAGTTGCGTTTGTTACATAGAAGCCCAAAATACCCATTGATAGCGAGTCATCTAAAGCCTTCAAGTGTATCTTTCGCAGCAACAGGTCGATTTCGCTGGCTGTGACCTATGTTCTTACTGTGACATATTCGTTTGCGGGATCGACCGCAGGGTGCGACAATCCACGCTGGACCAGAAATGTCGTCACATTCTGCATTTGGTTGATCCTCAGCTGCACCGATCTGTACCGCACTTCGATATGTTTGCAAACATCATGCCAAACAGTGACTCGGTGAGGATATTCTGCGAGACACAAACTTCATGTCCGTTACCAGTATTACATATTTACAACGGGAACAGAAACACGACTTCAGTCGTCCTCGCTGTCAAACTCCTCGTCCGGCAACAATGCGCGGTACCTCCGACTAGCCAGATCCTGCTCCAACCCGCCATCGCTCTCGGGGTCCAGATAGCCCCGTCCTCCAAACACCGACAGCGCCACCGGCAGGAACACCAGCGCATGCACGCCCGCCCACAGCACCAGCGCCAGCCAGACGCGGAAGTAATACACCTCGAAGATCTTGGTGCGGGTGAAAGCGAGCACCACAATACCCAGAAACTTGGTGACGAAGATGCCGCTGAACACGCTGCCGCCGACGTTAACCAGCGCGGCCCAGGCACGCGCCTCGCGGCCGCGGAACTTGACCTGCGCGCGCTCGAGGATGGCCGGCGACGGCAGGGTGTAGGCGCGGGCGAGGTGCGCGCAGAACTCGACGCTGATGCCGACGCAGATGATGATGTTGACGAGCGAGAGGGCGTTGAGGCTGACGCCCGCGAGCGCCATGGTGCCGACGATGTCGACCACGGTCATGACCACGGTGAGCGTGATGACCAGACCGGTGGCGAGGGAGCCGAGCAAGATGCTCGAGATCACGAGGATGAATGCCAGAGCGGCGCCGACCAGGCCGATCGCCAAGTGAACGATGGTGGCATACTGGTCGAAGAAGATGTAGAACTTACTGTATGGAAATACAGTGATGCCATCGTTGTGTTGGCTGATGTCTTGTGATATTCTGCGTGCGGCCGCATAAGCGTCGATGAAGTCCTGCTGACTCCGTAGTGGGGTGTGGAAAGTGCGGAAGTGACTTGCAGGGATTGTGAGAGATTGGTTGTTGAGGACCACGGCGTCACTGTAGGCCGCTTGGCCTGCCAAAGGACAATCCTCGCCCGTCGGAGACTTGAGCCAGCGGTCTGCGTAATGGATAAATTCCTCGCCCTCCGGCATTCCGAACATTGTGCGGTTCCATGCAGGATCGCGATCGGCGAAGCACGTCTTGCCACTGCGATCGACGCAGCATTGTTCTTGTTCAGGGTTGAGCCATTGGAAAAAGTCGTCGATCCAGCTTGCTGTCGTTTCTGCGATAAAGCTCGTCTCCGGACGCTTGCGCTCCTGCTCGAGGATGTTGGAGAGTGAGTAAGTATGACAAGTGGTGTACAGACTGCAAAGTTCTTGCTGGTGCTGTCGGGCTGTGACATTTAGATCTTTCACAACGAAATACACAGGCGCGCCAGTTTCGAAATAGTCGTAAAGATCGCTGAAATAGTCGATGAGGTAACTGTCCGACGGAATAGCGATGCGCTGATCGAGGCCAAGCTCAATCTCCGGCAACAAAGCTATGCCAGCGGCAAAGAAGCCAAGGAAGATCGTCAGAACTGCAATGCGGACCTTGTTGCCTAATATGGTGGGCGCGTAATGCTTGCGCACGAAGGTCGACAACCATCCTTCTTCGTCTGGGCCGCTGAAAGGTGCGCCACCATAGCCATTCGACATGTGTGCTTGTGATCCTGATCGCAGTTTGATACAAGGTACGCAGTCCAAGCGACCTGCTTCCACTCGCTTCTGGTTCAGTGATAGGATTGAGACGAACATGGTGATCTGCAAGAGGGCGTTAATGAACACTGCACCAGCTGCGTATGCCGCAAAATTCCTGACAGCCGGCATGCCCACTGCGGTGCCCAACGCGAATGTCACAGTTTCTGTCAGTGCGCAGAAAGGAGAATGCTTGGTCCCATCCTGCCCATGGCTTTCGCGATGCGCTCCTCGACTGGTTCGTCTGCATGGCTCACGTTGACTCTCTCGAATTCGTGTACGATCAAGAAGATGTTGTCAACGCCGACGGCCAGGACGAGGAACGGAATGACCTCCGCAATGATGAGTGTAGCTTTCAAGCCCGTCGCCGCAAAGAGTCCGACAGATGCTGCCACACTCATCAATACGATGAGAATGCCGACGACACCTAACAGGAATTTGCTCTGCACCAGCGCGCCGATAGGATTGCGGAGGATCATGCTGAAGCTGACAGTCGTGCTTCCTAGCGCGAGGGAGGCGTAAAATAAACATGACGATGTACGAGACGATGACGATGCGAGCATCGGTGTTGGTGTTCTTGTTGAGCTCCTCCTCGAGGCTGATCTCGGTATTGAAGCTGAGACGAAGGCCACGTTCTTTCGCCTCTAGCTGAACATCGAGAAGAAGGCGCATTCAAGCTCTCCTCCCATTCCTCGGCCTTGGACAAGCTCGGGATGTCCAGGATTGTAGTTCTTAACCACCCATGTAGTGACGAGTGCTTGCGCATCTGATGCTTTCTGTGTCGTACGGTTGTATCCGCCCAGAATTCGCTCTGGTCCGAGAGGAAGGCCGAATTCCGGCAGACAACTAGTATCTCCTGGGCTTTCTGCACAATCGTTGACATGGCTCTTCCATGACCCCTGGCTGAAGTCGTCAAAGGCAAAGTATCCCGAGATTGACTGCGTGACACAAGCATCGCCTGTGGGCTTGTAGCACACATCATTCAGTGTATATCCATGACCTAAGCTCTTCTGCGCCGCGACTCTTCGCTCCACGTCGAACCACCAAATCAGCGTTTCGTAGCTGAGCACTGGTCCATGAGTTTGCGCATCGGTGTCGTTGACAAGGAAGACCTGCTCGGTACGGTAGAACGGACCGAAGTTATCGTCGAAGAACTGCTTCTCCATCGCGGCATCAGAGTTCGGCGCTACCCACAGTCCAACAGGGTCTGTTTCCAGCTCAAACCGTGTCCATCCGATGCTCAGCAGGGCGACGATAATGACGGATGTGCCGATGGTGATGCCAGGAAAGGATGCGCAAGCTCTGGCAATCTTGCTGAAGATGCGATCGCAGTACGTGTTGAGAGCGTATTGCTTAGTCGGTCGATCCAGGAACGCCGGGTTGTGAAGCATGTCGCCCTCGTCGTCGTCGTCGCTCGGAGAAGAATCTAGCAGAAGTTGCAGGCGTTCATTCTTGCTACGCCTCCGCTTCGCCACAGCGACGTGGGCGGACACAGCTAACACCAGCAACGCAATGAAGATGGAATAAATGAGGATCACGGCGAACGATAGGCAAGGAAGAGGACCAACATAGCATTGCTCTCCGCCCAGGTTGACCGGCGCGAGCTCCGGACAGGAGCCGGCACAGTCAACGCAGGCGCACTTGTACGCTTCTTCGGTAGTGTTACATGGGATTGGGACCCTGCAGGATCGGCTTCATCTCCTCAAAGTCCGCGCTCGAAGGCCGAGGGAAATTGATCTGGAAACGGGCTGCCCAAGAACTTCTTGTCTCCCAGAAACTTCAAGAAAGCCGTGTAATTCTTCGCGCCTCCTCCAATGAACTGCATCGCCTTGCCGCCCGAGGCGCCCGAACTTGACATCCTTGCAGCTATCGTAGAAGCCAGCACCGAAGTCGTCGCTGATGAGCTGGTCAAGCTCAGTAGTGATGTACTTGTCGCCCTTGAGCTCGGTCTTGGTGACGTTGACAAAGAGAGACTGGTCTGGCGAGCAGGTGAAGGTGCAGAAGATGTCGTAGAAGTTCTTCTTGCATGCACCGCAGGAGGAGATGATTCCTTTGGCTTTGTCGAGGTCTCTTTCAAGGCGTCAACCTGTTCGGGTGTGCAACAGACCTTGCTGTCTGCCCACTCTGCACCGCAGACGGAAACCGAGCTGTTCACCGCAAGTCGGAGGAAGGTTCCTCTGCAGGGCCGTTATCTGGGCAAGGTAACTGAGAACCAAAGAAGCTCTGCTTGCCACACTGGCCTCGGATGGCGCAACGTCCAGGCTCGTGAATGGTGGTGAGATCGGGTCCAGCAGCGGCGAGTGCGAGTGTCGCTAGTGACAGGCAAGCTGCCACTAGCGCTTTCGGCGCCATGATTCGAAGAATACTGATCAAGACAACGAAGTTTGATCAGTGTGGTGTACTTGAGAGGTTGCTATCGCGTCTGGCACGAGGAGGGAGAGGAAGAGAGTGGGCAGGTCGCGTGCGAGTAAGTTGGCGCCTGCTGCCACATCATTCAGGTCCGAGCTTGAGACACGAACCTGGGGAAGTGGCTCGGAGCGACGTCACGGCGCCTTGCTGCGGTGCGGCTCGATCCGTTACGGAGGTCAATCGCGATCCTCCGTGTGCTGGCAGTGAGACAGCCAAACATGTCCAAGCAGACGGGCGATGTGGTAAAGACTCCCTGAAAGAGCACAATCTAGCAGCATGATCTGCTCATTGTCGTCGCCAGTTGTGCCCGCAGATGCATTTTCCGGTCAGCCCGCAGTCTTTGCATGATCGATCGCTGAACACATATTTGCACAGCTGCATTGTACGATAAACGACCGACTACACGAGAGTAGTGTAGGAGCGAGAAACTGCTGCCCTTCGATCTCGCTGGGCGGATCCCGCGTCGGTCGCTATCGGACAGGCCCATGGGAAAATCGACCTGGATATGAGTTTGGAGCAAGGCATATAGAATAACAGTAATAGTAGCAATGATAGTAGCACACGAATTACAAGTTTTACCTCCGCGCCAAGAGAAGAAGCAGCCAGTCTCACGGAAGCAGCAGCTCGAAGAACATGCTCCACAGCGCACCACACAAAACGCCACACGGCGACGAGACTGCCGAGGCTGAACGTACTGTGCCGCAAGTGGAGGTCCTTCGCTGCGTCGAGCTTTTCAGAGCCTCGGCGGGTTAGCAGCCAGCAAAACTGCTACACAAGGTCCGAGTCATCTATGAGTCGCCGCCAGCTGGAGCCGGCGCAGGCGCGCCACCACGGTCGCCGCGACCACCTCGTCCACGACACAGCGCCCACGCTCACCACGGAACGCGCCGCGTCCGCCGCGACCTCCCCCGGCCGCCGCGGCCGCTCTCGCTGTCTGATCCGCGGTCGCCGGCGGATTGGTAGCCGCCTCGGCCCTCGCCAGGGTTCCGCGGGCCGTCGCCACGTCCTCGGCCCATGAAGCCGCCGCGTTCGGCGCCCGGCGGTCCACCGCGGCGGAAGACGGCCATCTTCACACCGTTGAACTTGTCCCGGACCTCCTTGGTTGGGTTTCGCTTCAGGACTTCCTGGGCGATTTCCGGCGAGGCGAACTGCGCGACCCATCGGCCTGTGCCGGCCTTCTCGATGTTCTGGATCTTGTCCGCATCCTCGGGAGCGAAGAGCTGCGACTTGGCGTCGGTGACGTCGCCCGCGGCGGTGGAGTTCATTTGAAAAGAGATGAAGATCTTGCTGGGCTCCTGCTGCGGCTGCGGAGCGTGAGTGCCGCTCACTGATCGGTTTGGCACTTGGGTCTCCGGCTTGGCGTCTGCAGAATTGCCGTTTGCTTGGGGCGCGTCCTTGCTTGCAGCGGCAGTGGTGCCATTTGGCACTGCCTTGCGGCACGCCGGCAGGCTTTGAGTGTGCAGGCAGGTTAGTCTTGGCGGCCTGCTGGAAAAGGTGCCTGGTTGGCGCGTTGCTGCTGCTGGGCGGGCTGCGGCGTGGCGGCTTGCGGAGGCGGGCCTCGCTGTTGAGAAGCATTTGGCGCGGGTGTTGGGAGGTTGCCGGTTGTCGGTGGCAGGGTAGCGTTCACAGGCGCTGCAGGCGCTGATCCAGCTGGTCGCTGGGCCTTTCCGCCACGGTGTGAGAAGTTGAAACCCTGTGCGCGCATCTCCGTACCAATGCGACCTTGGTCGATATCAAGGACGAGCCATCCGAATGCAGCATCGGCAAGGTTGAAGTTCCACATGTTCTTAAATGCCGATTCGTCGACTACGCCACCGTTCTGTGCGCCAGCACCACCGAACGGGTTTCCCACCACTCGGCGACAGCAGGCATCTTCGACACCAGGTCAAGCGCGAGCTGTAGCAGCTTGTTCTGGCTATCGTTCTCTGCGACAGCCGGCTCAACCTCTTGCTTGACAGTCTCCCCAAACATCGTGGAATGACGCTTTGCTGGCAGCGAGCTTGCCGCGGTAGTGGTCGAGCGAAGGGTTGACGGAGAACTCGTTGTATGAAGAGCCGTAACGGAAGTGCAGACCAGCAGAGATGGAGAAGTCTGCCTTGAGGGCGACAGAGAGCTGGTTTGAGAAGACCCTCACGGGCTGGAGAGGCGTGGGTGACGAGAACGCGAGTCTCAGTGGGATCGTATACACGGTTGGCAGTATCGATGAGCTCGCCCATCTGGAGAAGAGTTGTCCACATTGTGCCTTGACCACCAGCGATCGTGGTCCGACCCTCGCCGTTGTCGAAGAGCTTGTGCATGACGACCCGCGCCACCAAGACCAAGCAGGCGCAGCTTCACACCGCCAATGTCCAACAGTCTCGAGTGCGATTTCATCAATGACATGGAGGTTCTCGATCTTGTACTCCTGCGACCGCAGCTTTTCCAATACCGACACATCTTCACAGGCACCCCAAACGGTGAACACCGGCACATCGAGCTTATATGTCTTGTTGAGGAATTGCGGTAGCTCGGAAAGAGGGAGGCGTTCACGTTGGAATCGTTCCTTGACGGACTGCGGAGGGACGGCGCGGGCGATCTCAGCCTTGACTTGCTCACTAAGCAGCGGCGAATACTGCGCGACGTGCTTGAGAGTCCTATGACGTGTTGTCAGCGAAGTTGAATAGAGCAGCGAGGTTGGAAGGTCGCATACTTTTCGGCGATACGGTCCAACGACGACTCGTCGTAGAAACCCGAAGTCACCTGTGTGAATGATGTAGTCCGCCTTTGCGCTGTGCGCCAGCTCGTTCAGCCTGTCGCAGGTTGCCTGCATAGAAACTTTTAGTATCCTGTATCAGAGATTTCTCATGTTGCTGATGTGTGCTGACCTCGGACATCGGCAATGCAGAGCACTCTTGCATGGCCAATCTGTTGCACGCGACCTTGGTTGGGCTCAAGAGGTCGAGCTCCAGGAACAGGGCCGCTGGGTTGCGGCGCGCCGTTCGGCAGGTAAGCTTGAGCGTAAGCACGTGGTTTGCGACGGTGGTTGCTGCAATTATGATGTGAGTATTGATATGTCTCGGTATACCAATTAGAGGCTCTGCGCCTGGTCAAAGACGTACGGCCATGAGTGAATAGGACGGAGGGGAACTTTTCTGGGGTCCGGGGGCTCGGGGGTCTCGCCAGGAGCTAGAGCGCGTGAAGTGCAAGTCGGGCGGTGACTTGCTGAGCTGCTCGGAATGTTGCAAATGCGTCGCAAAAGATGGGTATCACAAAAGAACAAGATGAAGATCACGAAGATGAGGTGGTGATCGATGGGCAAGGCACTTTTGACGGAACACAGGGCGGGAAGCGGCTCTCTGTTGCTTGACTGGCCGGAGAAGAGGCTGCCAAGATTCCCTGGCTCCTCAGACAAACCTGCGGCCCCGTGCGCCAGGCACCATGCACTTCATCTCAAGCCTCGTCACACACGCGCCCTCTTCGCGCACTCGACATGCTGATGAGGATCGAGCCACATGCCATGGCTGACCTGTCGTGTCCATCTATACAATGGACTCATCACAACTCAGAGTCATAGATGCTGCGCGCGCAAGCATGCCGCTTACAACCTATCATTCATCCGTCCTGCAACCATCCGCACGCGTGCAGCTACTCGGAGATGGTCCAGATTGACGAGCTCACGTCGAAGTCCATGTTGCACTCTTGGGCGGAACGCCTTCGTCAGAGTTGGTTTCGGGTGCTCGGGATCACCAATGACGCGACTTTCGCTGGAGAGACCTCGCTGGCCGCTGGAGAGGACTGTCTTTCAGCCCTGCGGCGGCGCTGATCCAAGTACTAATAGCTTCTCCACTAGTGAAAGCAATCGCAATCATTACTCGATCTTTACCTGATGTCGTCCGCTGTACGCTTGAGGCGATGAGTTTGTGCAAATGAGCTCTTGGCATGTGAAAATGTGGAAAGAACTTTCGCTCTCGAAAATCACGATCAATCGATGCTTGTGACTACATCTTTTCCAGATCCTGAGCTGGGCAATACTCAACAACCAGAGGTTGTAGTCACTCGACATATTGGACTACTGGTAACCCCTGGATTTGTTGCATTGGATGCCGCTGATGCGAGAGTAGCACATAACTTACTCTCACTTACCATAATTTTAAAGATCCGAGAGAACGGTTTCACTGCCTCGAGTCTGACCTACGCAATTATCTGATCACATATCGCGCACACAGCATACGCAGAACGCTCACGCAGATCGCTGTCACAAAGTCGAATGCAAAGCACATTTTATTCCACCATTTCCTCGATTGCAGTCCAGACCAGTTCTGCCGCTGCTAGGCTCGATGGATCATCTGAAATTTCAAGACGTCCGCGCATACACAATCTGATTCAGTAGCACGGTGTTTCGGAGGCACGGTCCGCTCGAGCTGGACATTAGAGGCAAGAAATTATACGGGGGATGGCCGCAAGATGGGACTCATGAATCGACGAACGCCAGGCACGGTCGGCCAGGCGGGAGTGCCGATTCATCTAACATTGTGCAACCTCAGAGTTTAGACAGATCCGCTTCCACAGATGCTCATGCAGATCTGCGAGGATCTGGTGGATTGTTGTCACCAAAGATCTACAGCTCGACCTGCATCTCAATTCACCAGCAGTAGCAGGACATTGACTTTCTCCCCGCAAGTCCGCGCAGAGCGCATCGGTTTCAGGCAAATATCGATACATTACCCCATCAACCCTCAGCCACATCGACTAGCGGGATCTCTGTGAACAAGCCCACGTGATCTATCGCAGTCACAGTCGTCAAAGTCATCGACCAATCCATACCGGCACAGATGAAGGCACCGTTGTGCCCTGAGGAGTTCTGACTCCACAAAGGCAGGTACACTCGCTTAGGACGCCTCCTCACGAAAAATGGTCAGACCGTTCTGGAGGAATGAATGAAGGCCTATAACCTCGTTCGCTCACACAGGAGTAATCGGATGCTGGTCGAGAAGCGTCTCTCCGTTTCTCGAGAGGCACAGCAACGACGAAACACGTGCTGAGATAGCAGCGCTCACGCTTCTACTCAACAAGGGGACCTCATCTCAACATCAATCGGATTTGTGAGAGCTTCTATCCCGGAATGACGAGCCTATACTTGCCTATTACTTTACTTCTGCGAAGAGGGCAGCGTCGCTGGTTACATTGATCGGCAAGCCCCAAATCAAATATTCCCGCGCGAGAATTTCGCCTGGCACGTCCTGCAAAGTCTCATGTCCTGCCTTGGCGTTCTGTCATTTTGGCATCAACCTCGATCTTGCAAGATCGAGTGCACCCATGGAAGGCTGGAAGACGCTTTGCCACTTGGATGTCAAGCCAGACAATGTCTTTCTCACTAACGAACTTCGGACGAATGAGTTCCCACGTGTTGTACTTGGTGACTTCGGCTGCTGTGTGACGCAGGACGATATAGAGTCGGGAGATGCTCATAGCCATCCTCCTCACTCACGGCACGCCAAATTGGCTACCACCCGAGGCTCGACCAACAAAGCTACTCGCGCGCAAGGGCACATATGGCAAAGCAAACGGATATCTGGCAGGTGGGTGCAACAGTTCAAGCGCTTTGTCGACTCGTAAAAGTGCCCGACATGCAGCAGGCGCGACAACTCAGGCCAGTAGGAAGCACTAGGTATTCGAAGAAACTCAATAGTCTTGTAAGTGGATGCATGGAAGACGACGTCAAGAAAAGACCTACGGCGCTTGATGCATGGAGATATGCCAGTGAAAGGCCGACAAGTGGTAAATGACTCTCATGTCAGAATAGCAGTGAAACCGGTGCATCGAGGGAATTACGGAGCGCCTAGTACTCTGCCCGTGAGCAGATCTCGTGCTTGCAGGAGACCATATCCCGAAGTCTACGGTTGGTCGTTTGGTCGCTCCTACTGGGAACGGAAACAGATTGGTGGGTCTCGACTCTCATCATCAATTACTCGCAGATATGGCGCTGACACAAAGCCGCTGTTATCAGCTTATTTCCCATTGTGCCAATATCTGATTCGTATCAAGGCCAGTGCTTGCACAAATAGCTTGTCTGAGAACCGGTGATGCGCAAGCCGGTGACTCCGGACTTTGCGGAGGAAAGGATGTCGAGGGCTGCGCTTGAGCCGCGTATAACCGGCAGTGACACAACAGCCGACTCACATCTCAATGTCTTCAGCAAGGACATGCTCATTGGCATTGCTTGTAGTAACAACAGCAAAAATGGCAAATCGACACTTTCTGTCGCGGGCAATCAGGAATGTGACTCGTCAGCATGCAAGAACGTATGCAATCCACGCGCCGAAAGCCAGGCTCAATGTCCCTACCGACTTCTCTGCCACAACCCTGTTGCATCACACTTCCAAAGCTGCACTCGCGAATGCAGAGCTCTCTCAAGATGTCCGTGATAGCACTACAACACGACAGAATCTCTTCACCTCTATAAACTCAGCCCTCAGTCATGCGCTACGATCGGATCCACGCACGCTTCTGTTTGGAGAAGATGTCGCGTTCGGCGGAGTCTTCCGCTGTAGTATGAACCTCGCTACTGAGTTCGGTGCCGACCGAGTGTTCAATACTCCGCTGAGCGAGCAGGGCATCGTAGGTTTTGCCATAGGTGCAGCGCTGGAGGGCATGAAGCCAATCGCAGAAATCCAGTTCGCGGATTATGTCTACCCAGCATTCGATCAGATTGTGAACGAAGCTGCAAGAATTCGATATCGATGCGGGACTAATGCTTACGGTGATGAAGATGGTGACCACTGTGGGCGGGCTGGTCATCAGGATGCCAGCTGGGGGTGTCGGCCATGGAGCTCTATATCATACTCAGAGTCCCCGAAAGCCTATTCACCCACATCCCGGGCCTACGCGTCGTCGTCCCAAGAAGTCCAGTACAAGCGAAAGGATTGCTACTTGCGGCGGTAGAGTGTCTGGATCCGGTGATTTTCTTGGAGCCGAAGATCTTGTATCGTGCCGCAGTTGAGCATGTTCCGAACGAAGCATACACTCTTGCCATTGAGCAGAGCAGAAGTACTCAGAGAGGGGCAAAGGACGTCACAGTCATATCGTACGGCACACCTTTGTACACCTGCAATGCTGCGATCGAAGCAGCTGAAAAGGATCTGGGGATGCTCAGTTGAGCTCATTGACCTCCGCACAATCTATCCTTGGGATCGACAAACCGTCATGGCGTCCGTGCGAAAGACAGGCCGATGTGTTGTTGTTCATGAGAGCATGATCAACGCTGGTGTCGGCGCAGAGGTCGCAGCTACGATACAAGAAGGCTGCTTCTTGAGACTGGAGGCGCCGGTACAGAGAGTCGCAGGATGGAGTACCCATACCGGTCTAGTCTTCGAGAAGTTTATTCTTCCGGATGTAGCGCGAGTCTAACGATTCTATTAAAAATACGCGCTCGAGTATTGAGTATCTCGACGATTACTGACGATACACCGTATACCAGCCAAGTCTTCTAAATTGCCGAAGTAGCGCAGGCACCTGATGAAGATGCAGAGCACACTTATACAAGTACGATACTGCACCTTGCATGCAGTCACGTAACGTGACCATAGCCTGAAATTTTTGAGCCACCTACTTCTAGCTTCAGACTCAGCAATGGCTGCGAGATGGTGTGAGCAACAGGCAGCCGACGTGTGGTAACACGGGTGAACATGGCAGATGGCGGGCGCGTAACAAGGAGAATCTCACTAAGCGACAAGCAGTCAACCACCTTCAGATCGATTCGATCAGCAAGATGGCAGTACGCCTTGTGCAACTTTAACTCCACTTGACCGTTGAGCTCTGTCACAAGGTCACGGAACAAGCGATGGTCAGGCGGCTGTGTTTCTCGAAAGGCAATGCTGAAAGGCAACCTCGATCGTTCTCCACACATCTGTCATACGGACAAAGGCGTGACAACAAACAACATCGCCAAGGTGGCTCGGGAAGCTTTCACGGTTCCGCCATGGACCATGTCTCAGGACGGGAAAGTATACATGTGATATGGGACGCAAGACCGAATGGAGATCCTCTCACTGCCCGATTCTTCACCGTTGCTCAGTGAGGGGGGTGTACATATGTGGACGAGCTCGAGAACAAAGACCCGCCTCACCACGACTGATCGGACAGACCGCTGTCAGAAAGCTCAATGCTTTGTTCCCTTTGTGTAGCAAGTTCATAGCCTAGTCGCGAGCACAGCATGTGCAGATTGATACGTGGCTACACAACACATGTGTGTCATACTTCCCCTCTTCTGCAGCAGGGACAAAGGCAGGCTGCGCGACCACTTCCTAATAATCAATGATCGCGAACCAACTTCCCGCAGCATCACCAACGTGTATGGATTACGTGTGCTCTGACAATGCAGTCTACTTTGCAGAAGGCTTATGTATTTCGAAGATTTCACTCAAGCACGGTAATAATATAGGACGATACTTAGATGTCATCAAATAGTTTGACAATCAAATATACAAATCGCTACATAATAAAAAGATTCTTTCCCTAACTGTGCGGGTATGTGATGTCTGTCGCAAGCAAGCAGACCAGACTGGCAGACGGCAACGTCCGTCTGCTTCCTGACTTTTCTTTCCTGTCGCTCAAATCACTCAATGCCGTAGATCGTTAATAGTAGATGAGAAAAATGCAAGAAATGAAATGTACAAGTAAGTCGGTTACAAGGGTAGACCGTCAGTCTGCTCCTGGCTTCTCTCGCAATTCTGTCCACTTTGCAGCATTGACAGAGGGGAAGCCAGGAGAGATGAGGGGAGACGTTTGTAAAGGAAAGATCTTGAATTCGCAAAGCTGAGAGTCTCTGCGGATATCACCTGCTCCTTTGCCATGATACTGGGTCATATGGACAAATGAATACACGCTCGCTGATAAGAACAGATCGTAGAGGAGAAGGAAGTGCTTTTGTGAGCGTCAGCGCCTTCAAAGAAACTCATGACGAGAGTCCCAGCGCATGTAAATTCTGTGCAAATTGTTGTCGCTCCACACTCCTTCGCGTGGAGGTTTGCGAGCGGGCGTCCGACCCGGTATGCATGGCCGGCACCGAGGGAAGCGGTTGCGGATGTTGTGGCGGCTGCTGGTCGGCCTTTTGCGACGGCGGGCGCAGATCGACGAAATTGTGATTCGAGTTGTGCCCGCTCTTCGCCTTGAGCAGGTTAACCACGCTGCGGCCGAATTTGCGTGCGCGTGTGCTCGGCGTGCCGCCGCCGCCGCCGCTCTTCCGGTCGCTGCTGGCGTCCTCGGCGTTGGCCTCGCGCGACTTGATCTCCATGATAGCCGCGGCGGCCACCTGCCGGCGGAGCTCCTCCTCCCACGGCTTCCGCCGCTTGGCAAAGTCGGCGGGGTCGAAGGGCGAATGTGCCGGCGGCTTTTCAAAGTCGAGATTCGGTGAGGAGATGGACATCGGTAAGGGTGGCCGGTCCTCATCCGAGACTTCCCATGCTTTAATTTCGACGCTGCCTTCGCTGATCGCGCTGATGGGTGAAACTTGGCTGTGATATTTGGAAGAGGATGAAGACATGGGATTCGATGAAGTGAATGTTGTGTTAAGCATGGGCAGACTCGAGGTACGACCCAGCCGTGGTGCGCCGGAGGTGTCGATGTAGGTCTCTCGCAGGAAGCGCACAAGTTTCTGCACGTCAGAGGCTGTGCTCATAGCACCGAGACTGACACGCACAACACCTGTCGCCTTGCCAAGCATGATCTGTGTCGGGTGCGAGCAACGGTGACCAGCGGCAAAGGCGGCTTTCATCTCGGCTGGCGACCAATCTAGGTAGGTTGCCACGCCACCGGGGTTGCAGAGCGATCCGCTACGAACGTAGATGTTCTCCGCGTCGGCGGCTTGCTCGACCTCCTCGAAACCGATGAGAGACCCGTTGGATTTGAGCACGTTGAATGCAATTGTAGCACCTTGCATGCTCGGATCACCAAAGACAGTAGCTTCGTCCTTGTAAATGCGAAGCAAGGGCGAACCATTCGCATGACGCAAGGACGACAGGTTGTCGTACATCTGCTTTCCCAATTGTTGGGTGTGGTTCGAAATAAACTTCATAGGATTCGGACCATACAGGCGTTCATGGACGTCCATGGCGTGATCCAGAGCAATGATGTTGTGGAAGGGCAGGGTGCCGTCTTCGAGTCGGTCGTGCAGCGAGGTCTCCTTCTTCGCATGCCAGGTATCCTGAATCGACACAACCATCTCGACAGTGCCACCGCCAAAGTACCGCCGGTTCTCCAGCACATGTGCTGATTCTTTTCGCACCAGCAATGCACCAAGATCTGGGAAGCCGAAAATCTTATAGAAAGAGAGGCAGACAAAGTCCGGGGCCGTCGACGGGTCCGATAGATCGATCGGCGAGGTCGTCGCCAAGGCCGCGGCGTCAAGGAGGGTGTATGTTGTGGCTTTGTGCAGATTTCTGCGGATCCGACCAGGCCAGCTCAGTGGCAATCGACGTCCAGTCATGTTCGATTGACCAGGGTACGCGAAGAGACCTAATTGCCTGGCTCGAGGTCCGCCGAGACCACCGCTGTTGATCCAGATATCGACCTCCTCATCGCTCGTGAAGCACCGGTGCATCTTGGTCGCTTCCCTCACGCCCACCAGTGACGTGTGGGCATCCCGGTGATAACCATACCAGACCGGCGTGTTGCTGACGGCAGCATGGTCTTTGAAACAATCGATGACAAGTTTCACTGCTGCTGTGGCATTGGCTACAAAGACCAGGTCGAAATGTGCAGGGTCGGCATTGAAGAAGCGCAACGTCCGCTCTCGGATCTCGTCCACGCGATGGCCAGCCACTTTGGACGGCGTCGATGCCGAATGCGGGTTTCCGTACAGGTTCGAGACCAGGTCGGCGGAGAAGGCGTCGACCAGAGATTTGGCGTAAAGGGTGGCTCCGCCATGGTCGAGGTACACTTTGCCCTTCAGCTGAGGATACTCCTCGTCCCGAAAATCCTCCACATCGTCCGGCTCCCTGAATTCAGGAAGACCGCAATCCGAGGCCGAGCTTGCCGGTGTGGTGAAGTCTGTTTGGTAGTCATTGTCCCGATCCGAGTCGCTGGTAGTTGATACGTCCTCGGCAGAAGAATGTGCGGTCGTGAGATGGCCACCATACCGTGCCGCTTTGTCGTATCGCTTTTTAGGAAGTGACATGTTGGATTTGACACGCCGGGGTGCGTTAGGACCATCTGTGCTCGATGCCTGCATCTTCTGCAGCACGTTTGATGCCATCGCAGCCGAGACGTGAGATATGTAGGTCGACTCAGTCGATTGATGGATGCAGCTGCAGCGATATGATAGCTATGCTTACTGCATCATCTGATAGCAGACACGCCTGTTGGTATGACGCAGAAAGACGGCTTCCGGTATGAATCTGTCCCGCAGCACACAAGCTGTAACAATGCTATCCAAGAAATCGTAGGCGGGTCAGAATATGCAGGTATGCAGTGAACGACAAAGCTGACGAGTAGAGACCCTGTGTATCACACTCGAGCAGCCGACAGGCGATAGAGACTGTGTGGACAAAGAGGCGAATGCACGTCTCTCGTCACGGAACGCAGCAGTAGAGACTGTTGACCCCAGCACGGGAGGATCAGTGTGTGATACGTCAAGGACGGTCGGACGGAAGCATAGCCGTAGCGAAACGAGGACAAGAATGCATGTGTGCGACGCTGTACGTCGGTAGGCTCGGGTGGGATTGGGTCACAAGTACGCAAAGACGTGATTGCACCGACACGGATATTGGCAGCACCATCGAAAACAACGGCCTCTGGCTTGGGTGAAGGCCTTCTCACGCCCGTGCACTTGTCATATCCATGCCTAGACATCGGCGTCGCGACAGGCCTCTTGGATAGACTCTAGCTCGGCGTTTAGCTATGAGCCTAGTCCAGTTACCATACCATGGAAGTGCCCCCTGAGCAAGACCGAACTCAAATTGATCGTCAGGCCCACCGGCCCGGCGGAGCTTGCGCAGGAACGGAAACCTTCCCTCGCCGTCATCACCGACCGTGAGATCAGTATCATGATGGTTCTTGATTTTGTCTGCCATCTGACTTGGGGGTTGGCGATGAGCTCTGTCCGCTCGCAATCCCAGTATATGAGACACTTGGCGAAGTGGCAAGCTCATGGTTAGACGAGGGGCTACACGCCGGCGCGCACAAGCATCTAGCTGTGGCTAGGCTATGCTGGACGGACCCCCTTTGTACGAATGTTGTGCCAAGTTCTGCGCATGGCTCTAGCGAGGAGTCTTCGTTGCCACTGGTGAGCCACATGCGATGCCTTTCTTGGTCCACGAACGTGATCGGGTGCATGCCGCGTATGGTATCCAGACACGCGGTCGCAAGCGCCGACCAAGCGGGGCGCCAGGAATTTCGATCCCTTCACCTGCGCGGCTTCGAGACCGCGAACGTCCACTACGTAATACGTCGAGGTCTGTCAAAGAGCATTTGACACGTGTAGAAAGCAACGTACTCGCGCTCCACTTCTTCATCGCGGAAGCTCCCTGTGCTGAAGTCATGAAAGACAGATGATCACGCAGTAAAACGATTGGATCGATGGCCATCAAAGAACGGACGTTCGGCAGCATCTGAACGCAGTGCTGTTAGCTGCAGGCGGCAATGCACTGCAACTGGCTGACCACCCTCGCACCGGATCGGGAAGCGACATGCCCATGACGCTATCGTGATGACCGCGTGCGCGGAGCACCACCCACACGAGGAAGAGTAGAATTGGGCCGACGGCGACGGCAGTGACCGTGCTGCGTGAAGAGTGCTCGAGCCTCGAAGCCTGAATTTCGGGTTTCGGTGGCGCTGCCTCTTCAATAGATCCTTCGATAGCTAGACACGCCGTCGCCCGGCAGCAAATAAACGGTCCTTCGAAGTCCGAGCTCAGGATCCCGGTCCGGCGTTCAGGAGCCCAAAGGGACGATTGGCAGCGCGGCCGACAAAGCATTTTGGGGAACTGCTGCAAGCGGCCGTGAACTAGCTGCTTGTGGGGCTAGCCAGCGCTACTACACACACGCTCCCCGCATGCGTTTCACAGCCGGTCCGCACGACGATCAACCGTCATGGGCCTTGCGACGCAGCCGGGACGCGCAATGACCTGGCGGACTTTCATCAAATTGACGATAGTCTTGCCAATAGCCATATGTGCACGCACTGTCAGTATACGATGTAAACCGGCGATTCGCTGCGCATCTTGAGCAGTGTGCTATTCGGCGCAGCGCCGGCCTCGAGTAGCCCGTCTGGTGAGTAGCTATTATGTATAACAATTGTGCACAATCGAGCTCCAGCGATTTCGTGACGCTGGATCGGAGTCCATGATCTACGCTGCGCCGCAATATCGACGCTGCTGTTCGGAACGTTCCACGTTGTGACCTGAGTTTGCAAGCGAATTCGGTCGGAAGGCAGGTCCCATGCGAACGCCTGCAATGAGCTGGCGAACAGCTCTTGCTCCTCACCTCACGTCATTGTACTGCCCCGAATACGAGAGACATTTTCGTTGCGAGAGTCCTTAGCTACTGGAGCTGGAACGTTCGGGCCTGTCTGGAGGGGCACATGTGATCCATGCTGTGCTTTATCTGCTCGGTTGCCTGCGTATGGGTTCTGCGAAACGTAAACCCCGGGTGATCGTGAGCAGCATGGCAGTCATTGGAGTGAGATCGTGGCAGATCGGTCATTTCCAGGTGAGCCTGTCGGCGTGTACGCGCATCTTTCATCAGTCATACTGGGTGCAGCGTAGAGCTGCAAACTATCACGACGCCGCCAGAGTCTTCTCTAGCTCTCTCAGCATGAATGGACAATCAATCGAAAGTCAGGTCCAGATCTCCATGACAATTGCTATCGGACATGCTCCCAGGCGCAAATCGACAAATTGTGCTCTGCGGAGGATCTTGGCGGAAGGTCGTGTTTCATACCCATGCCTAGATGCATGGAGGTGCACCGGGGATAGTCATGATCCGTCGAGGACTGCAGGTTAAGCAAGGGTTGGGGTTGAGGGCCAACCCCTAGTAAGGGTCCTTAGCTTGGTTGAGCGTTTCACAAATTCGACTTTGCTCAGATTCCGCGCATCGTGGCAGTGGGAGTGATGACCAGCATCATGTGCCCTGTCCCTCTTCTGGACGGATGCATGAGGAATGTGTTGCAGGTCCTACTATCGTCGGCCTGGTCCTTTTGCGTCACTACACACATGCGTGGAAGCGAGAGCAAAGCAGAAGTCTGGCGCGGCTTACGCGTGTAGCGCTTCCGCGATGACCGCGACGCATTGCGTCGCGCACTGTACTAGCGGTAAGCGCGGAGGCAGTACGAGCGTGTGCAACCGCAAACGAGCATCGGATAGGGTCTTCGTAAGACATTCGCGATCGTGCAACGCTACAAAACTCGCGCGGAGGAGAAACTTTGCATCAAGTGAGGTGGCGTGTGACGAGAACGCAGGGTGCGACAAGTCAAGAGCCAACGCTTGGCGATGATCTCGCCCTGGTACACAGGTTTGACATGGACATGGAACCCTGGCTGGAATTGTACGATCCATGTTGTCTCTTACGTCTCATTTTTGCCATGAGCCTCGGGGTTTCAAGATGAGTTGTGCTCGAAAGTGGTGCCCAGCTGCTGCTATCGCAGGGGGTTAGCATGCAGCATCGCGGAGTAGCGCGATGCATATGCATGCCTGATGCATGCATACCCACCCCGCTAATGCCGCTGAAGGCGTGCAGACAGACAGTCAAAGATAGACACAACGTGCAGATCCTCGGACCAAACAGATGCGCCCATGCAGAGTACATAGACGTGTACAATTGCCGCCTCTTCTACTTGCTCATGCATTGATCCGTCTTCATGACGTTGAGTGCATGTCTGATGGCACTCGGTGGAGCGACCTCGACACTGTGATGCGCTCGGATCTGAGCCGGTGTGCCGTCCGTGATTGGGACAGCGAAGCGTCCGCCTTCAGCTTGTTAGGCGCCGTGGCGGGGAGTGCGTGGCTTATCGCTCGGATCTGCCAACTACAACAATCAGATTTCTCGAGGACATGGGAGCCCATGTTAGAGTTCCACTCGATTGCGCTGGACGCAGATGCTCCTCATACACCAATGTCGACTAGTGTACGGCATTGCTGGCTTGACGACCAGCAATTGGTGAGTTGCCACACGCGCAGCGTCCCCGCCTCGCGCTACAGGCACTTGAGTTTGCTGGAGGAGAGTAGCGTTGTGCTCACGATGCACTCAGCAAGCATCTACGCCCACGCTAGAAGACAGCGTTCTCGTCGGACGTCGCTGTAGAAGGCAGCATGGGCGCACAGCAGCCAGAACGCGGGCCTGGTGCGCCTGCCACCGCTCGGGCGCGAGCACTTCCAGACCGGCCAAGCTTTCCCGTGGCCAACGCCGCTTCCCCAAAGAGGCATTTCCGGGATCCACCCTCTTTAGAGCGACAGGGCCCGCCCGGCTAGCGCTGGCCAGGGCAGGGTCGACCTCCCGCCCGCCATTCACTCCCTGGGCAAGTGCGGACCCCGTGCGCTCAACACGCCTGCCCGGCACACACACACGCTGCCATCACGGCCAGCAGCTATCAGGTCGCAGCTTCCCCACGAGCCCACGCTCTTTCCCTTCCTTGTCACCAATCTCCCGACCGTTACGCGGTTGCCTCTGCCTGCTTGCCATTCTTCTCTTGCAGCTGTCACGCTTCCTGCACACCTGCGACACTTGCATCACTTGCCGGCTGGTTCGATCGTTGCGGAAGTTGATCACGACCCCACCGCTCCGCATCACCACGCACGTTGCGTCCTGCCCGCCGCCATCCGGATTTTCTGCAACAGTCCTCACCTAGCGGTTTGCTGGCTCGTTCGCGCGTGTGACCCCGGTCGAACCAAACATATCCCCCACCAGGTCTTACCACACTCATTCCTACACCTCGCCCGCAGTTGTTGTGCTCCCCACACAGCTGCCCTCCTACCATCAATCTGGCTCATCAGAACAATTACGAACTTGCGGCGCGCTCGCCAGACCGTCGCAGCTACAGCAGGATGTCTGACATCGAGAAGATGATCGGCGGTGACTACGCCCAGCTCACCAACACCAACATCCGCAGCTTCGGATGGAGGGACATCTGCGTCACGGTCAAGGACCGTCAGACGCAACAGCCCAAGAAGATCCTCGACGGCGTCAACGGTTTGGTCAAGGGCGGTGAGCTCTTGGCCCTCATGGGTCCTTCGTAAGTAACAACGACTTGCAAAATCAGCCCGTGATTGTATCACAATGCTTACGACGGGATTGCAGTGGTTCTGGCAAATCGACTCTTCTGAATGTGCTTGCTCACCGCACACGCGCGCTCAACGCCACCGTCAAATCGGCTATCTACATCAATGGATCGGCTGCCAACCCGAGGACCTTCCCGCCGCATCTCTGCTTACGTAGAGCAGGAAGATGCTCTGGTCGGTTCGCTCACCGTTCGCGAGACTCTCAACTTTGCTGCACGCTTGTCGCTTCCTAAGTCGGTCAGCAAGCTCGAGCGCATACAGCGCATCGAGTCTCTTCTCACTGCTTTCGGTCTTCAAGGTCAATCCAATAACTTGATCGGTACAACCCATCCGAAAGGGTATTTCCGGTGGTCAGAAACGCCGTGTTAGTGTCGCCGCGCAGCTCATCACCAGCCCGAAACTGCTTTTCCTCGACGAGCCCACTTCTGGTCTCGACTCGGCAGCTTCGTTTGAAGTCATCTCTTTCGTCAAGGACATTGCGAAGAAGCACAACCTGATTGTCATTGCATCCATCCATCAGCCGTCCACCTCGACATTCGCCATGTTTGACAAGCTGCTTCTGCTGTCCCAAGGCAAGACCGCCTACAGCGGAAAGGTGTCAGAGGTTCAGCCATACTTCGACAACTGTGGCTTTCCAATCCCTCTGTACATGAACCCGGCTGAGTTCATCATCGATTTCGTCAACACGGATTTCGCCCGTGACAAGGGCGAAGTCGAACAACAGCTTAATATGGTGCACAACTCGTGGCAAAAGTCACACCTTGCCAACATCACCGTTACCCGAGCTCACGATGAAATGGCACGCAACACGATGGATGACGAGAACCCAGAGCAGAGAGAAGACAGCGCCGGAGTATTTGCCACCACGCTTGCTCTCATCCACCGATCCTTCATCAAGTCTTACCGTGATATTATCGCGTACGGAATCCGTATCGCTATGTACATGGGTCTGGCTGTCATGATGGGTACGATCTGGCTGCGATTGAAGCCCGAGCAAGGCAACATCCAGTCTTTCATCAACGCTATCTTCTTCGGAGGTGCATTCATGTCTTTCATGGCGGTAGCGTACATCCCTGCCTATCTTGAGGACCGGGCTCTCTACATTAAGGAGCGTGCCAACGGACTTTACGGCCCGACCGCCTTCATCCTGGCAAACTTCATCACTGGTCTTCCGTACCTGTTCCTTATTACGATTCTGTTCTCGATCGTTGCCTACTGGCTGTCGAATTTCCGCCCGACCGCGGAAGCCTTCTTCACCTGGGTCATGTGGCTCTTCCTCGATCTCATTGCTGCTGAGTCGCTCGTTGTGCTCATTTCCAGCTTGATCCCGATCTTCGTGGTCGCTCTTGCCGGCACGGCCTTCGCCAACGGACTCTGGATGTGCACGGGCGGTTTCCTCGTCCCTCCGCAGACCTTGAACCCGTTCTGGCGCTATGTTTTCCACTACATCGACTACCAGTCTTACGTGTTCCAGGGCATGATGGTCAACGAGTTCGGGGCACCGCAACTACACTTGCCCCATCAACACCAACACCGGCGCGCACAACTGCATGTACGATTCGCAATACGCGAATGAGGGTCTGATTGATGGCCGCGCTGTTCTGGCGAACTACGGCTACGAGGTCGGCGAGACGGGCAAGTGGGTCGGCATCATGATCGGCAATCATTGTCGGATACCGACTGCTCGGCTGGCTCACTCTGTGGCTGCGCAAGACTTAGATGGCTTGCTGCGGTTGTCGTTGCTGCTTCTCTTTGCACTGGTACCGCTTCTCGTCGTCCGCCGTGGCACACGCCGGGCGAGGAGAGCGGAGCGGAGGTCCAAAAAGCAATGTGCGAATTCACGATTATGGCGTTCCTTCATTTTTTCCTTCTCTCTTTCTCTATACCTCTGAAGCCACGTTCTCCTTGGGCTTCAATATTAGATTTTCTTTCCCCTTCAAAACTCTCTGGGCCGGACTCGGCGTCTTTCATTGTCCTCGACTCGATTGCAAGGTGCGAAAGAGTGTATGTATATATGTAGTCATGTTTGTGTACGAGAGCATTGTGAGATCATTATCATGCGTGCCCGCGTGATTAACAACTCAGAAGTGACGTGTCTAAGCTATGCAGGAAACGCAAACGCTAAAAAGTGACTTCCATCGTTGTGGTATGACATGATTCCGAGGTATCATTTCAAACTGCGATGCGAGCACTGTCTGTCAACATACTACGAAACGATGCTCTACAGTTTGCCATGATCTCGCATGTCTCCGGCATCGAAATGCGCGGCTATTTTGGAACAATCCCACGTCCGTTAATCGCTATACAAGTGATGACCCTAGATAGCATTCTACGTCTAGCGAACAAACACAAGTTCATGGGGAGGGTACCACAGGAAACATTCAATGTGGCAAAGATGTATCTATCATGCATGCTCTTTGCCCTCAGACAGGGGGCCATCAGCGCCACGGACCAATTGGATCGACAATCGGGCGTGATTCTATATTGCCTTCTATCTCTTTTATGCTCGTAAATTCAGCGTAGCTCGATCCTGCCCCAGCAGCAACGATTTGCTCTCGTAAGCCGCGTACGGGCGAAGGGTTCTTTCCATCTCCGGCACCGCTGAAATGAGGATCGGACTTTCCGGAATCCTACATCCGTGCGTGATGACCTACAGACTGTTGATGTAGTCTGCCGTCAAGAGGCCCGGGTGGACTTGAATGCCCGGCGTGCTGTTCGAGATGGTACCATCGTAATCGTTCCTGTTTTTGCCACCGAACAGCGTCAGTAAGGAGTTCGGACAGTGAAACGAGGCAGAGAAATTTTCCATCCGCAAATAGAAGTGGGAAAGGATCAGACTCACCCATTGTACGGCGCATTGATGGTGTAGTTGGCAAAGCAAGCAAAGTCGTAGTTGGCCAGCTTCATGCTCTTGGCGTTGGCCGCGACGAAGTTGTCCAGGCCGCACAGGCCGTCCGTGCGGCCGGCGGCACTCGCCGGTGCGGATGGTGTTGAGCGGCACGATGCCGTTGTTCACCGCGCAGGCGGACGAACTTGTGCGGCGCGTTGCCCGGCTGGTAGCCGTACTGCGACGGGTAGTACTGCGTGCGGGCGACGTGCTGGGCAACCGGCGTGGCGCTGCTGCAGCCGATGACCTCGGTGATGAGGCGGCCGCCAAAGGGCGTGAGGTGGCTCAGCTGGAAGTGGCGGTTGGGGTTAGGCGGGTAGGTGTGCAGGTCCGGGTGCTCGCGGAAGTAGTCGATGCTCATGGAGGTGAGCACGGAGACGATGATGTCGTCGTGGGTGAAGTCGGCGTAGAAGGGCCGGCCGAGCGGGAAGTCCCTGGCGTTGTTGGTCAGGGTGCTGTTGACGGAGCTGTTGCTCAGGGTGATGTATTGGTTGGTCAGGCGCGCGAGGAGCTCCTGTTGGTAGCCGAGCCCTTGGGCGCGACCGGTGGGGTTGCCGAAGGAGTAGTCGTAGTAGTACTCGATGTCGAGGGACTGCTCGAAGCCCTGCCACTCGGCCTCGGTGAAGAGGCTGCAGAAGTCGGAGCGGCCGATGTAGCCGGTCTCATAGGCGCAGATGGACTGCATGGCGTAGGTGTCGTTGACGTTGAACTTGAAGCCAGCCGGCGCGTACTTGTTCACGCGATCGGTTGCATCCTTGATGTAGAGCGGGACCCATTGCTGGAACATGTCCTCATCGCCAATGTAGCCCGGAACATCGAGGTCATTGTGTGAAGCAGGGAGTCGTATGAGGCAAGAGTGTTGTTCTCAGTTCCACCCTCGGGAATTAGGACGACATCAAACAAAGGACCACTGGTGAAGCTGTTCGCGGTAGTGCTGTTGGTGAATGCACCCAAGTTCGGTTGTGGCGTTGTGTAGAAAGATGACCCGAAGAATCCAAGAGCCCAGTTGATCTGCGAGTTCCAGATGCGGGACTGTGCAGTGGTACGGAGGACAGGCTTGGGTCGGTCTGTTCCGTTCTGGTAGCTGCTGTTGTATTGGAGTTGACCGACTGTCGCGTTGTACAATGTCCGACCGTAGCTAGGAGATGTATCAGAACCCGCTTCCTTCCGACTTGACTGAGTAAGATTCCCTACCGGTTCCAGAATGTGACACCGGAGGTAAACTCCGTCTGCGCACCAATACCGGTCAGGTAGCTTCGGCCCCATCTGGTAGCGGTAGGTGTTCAAGAAGGCCAATGGACCAGTGAACTTGGCACCTGGGTTGGCCGTGGTGAAGTTGAGAACCCTGGGCGAATCCTTGTCAGTATCTATACGGGGCAAGACAGGTCAAGCATAGGCAGGCTTACTTGACGGCGAACTGCTCGTCGTTGGCTCCATCGTCAAATCCACCTGTCGGGAATCGTTGAGCATGGCGTTGCAGGGGTGTGCGCCTGCTCGATCTGACAACCATCTGGCAGGCCGACCTAGAGATCGTCAGTCAATGGGCTGCAGCAAATGAGATGGACATGAACCTTGGAGGGCATGTGCTTGCTTACATCCTGCACACCGAAGTAGTCCTCGGCGTTGTCACGGTAAGGAGAGATCTGACCTATGAGGAGTCAGCATCGACAACAACAATGGAGTCTGTGTCCCATGCTGGGCATACCCCAGTATTGGCTGATCACGTTGATGTCGCTGATCAAAGTTTGGTTCACAGCCCGCTTGTGGTTAGCCGTAGATGCTGCAGAAGCCAGAGCCAAGAGGCCGAACAGAGCTGAAGCGCCAATCATGTTGCTGACAGACTGTCGAGTGAACTGGTGGGCCACCAATGCTTATGTGCTAAAGCTGTCAATGCTGCCGCGAGCCAAGAGATTTTGGCAGCTGGGAAGCGCGGCGGGATATATGTCCTGCTTGTCTATGCTATTGCAGACTATTGCACGCCACAAAGCGGCATTACGTATGGATCTAGATTCAGCACACTGACCACCCGAGCTTCCAGCAATTGCACCTGGGAGGATTGCGGCAGAAAAGCAATGCTGGACGTCTCCAAGCCGATCCAATGCACGCGATGGCCATCCAGCACGTGGGCGGACATGGCAGAAATCCTTGCCGGGCCTTCTCCCGAATCGGCAAAAGAGCTCTTCTTGATGCGGCTTCAGCAATAACCGCAGGGCCCTGCCGATGTGTCCGCCTGAGAGGCGTGCCGCACCTGACATGACAGCTTGAGACGCCTCCCTAGACGCGTCTTCCAGCTGTGTTGTGCTTTCTTGGTTTCGTGAGAGACGTGAGCGACCCTTTGCCAGTATACAAAGTAGCATGCTCGACTGCAATGCCTCGCCCGACTTGCCATGACGCAGCTTCCTCTCTGCTGCTGGAGGCCGTTCGAGGGTCCTCGACGCCGCTATGCCGCATGCAGCGGACTAACAGACCTCGCTCGGGAAAATTTCACAGCTCTGGCGGCCCAAACGTAATTTCCTTCAACCACTGTCGAGGTGATCAATCTGTTTCTTTCTGTTGTCCATCCTTTCTCTTGTTGCATTGAGAACACCCGCCTTTCTAAGATACCCCGTTTTGTTGTTTTCCTCCTTTTCACAACCATGGACGAGCAAGAGTTTGTAGCGCTCCTGCAGGCGCTCTTGGAGCCGGACACCCAGAAGGTCAAGCAGGCCAACCAGCCAGCTCAACAAGACCTACTACACCTCTCCGGCCTCCGTCACCGCGCTCATCCACATCATCATCTCACACCCCGACTCGACGCTCCGGCAGCTCGCTTCGGTGGAAGCCAGGAAACTGGTGATCAGGCACTGGGCTGCCGTGCCCGAGGGACAGAAGCCCGAGCTTCGACAGTCACTCCTTGAAGAGCACGATTGACGAGGAGAAGGGCACTTCCGAGACACAGCAAGGCCCGCGTGATTGCTGCCATCGCCCAGCATCGACCTCGAAGATGGCCAGTGGGCGGATCTGCCAGGCATCCTGCAGCAGGCTGCCACCAGCGGCACTGCTCACCACCGTGAAGTCGGCACTTACATCATCTACACCCTCCTCGAGACCATGCCGGACATGTTCCAGGAGAACATGGGTCAGATGCTCACTCTCTTCAGCCAGACCATTCAAGATCAGGAGTCAGTCGATGTCCGGATCAACACCATGCTCGCGCTCGCTGAGCTAGCGATGGTCCTCGACCCGTCAGAAGACCCCAAGTCACTCAAGACTTTCCAGGACACCATCCCGCACATGGTCAAGGTCTTGGAGCACACAATCTCCGAAGATGATGAGGAGCACAGCATGCAGGCATTCGACGTTTTCAACAAGCTTCTGGCTTACGATGCCGCTCTGTTGAACAACTGCTTCGGCGAGCTCATCCAGTTCTTCCTCCAGGTCGCTTCCAAGACCGAGGTCGACGGCGACTACCGTAGCCAAGCGAATCAGCTTCCTCATGCAGTGCGTCCGCTTCCGCAAGTTGAAGGTGCAGAGCTTGAAGGTTGGAGAACAAATCACAAAGGTGTGCATTCAGATCGCCACAGAGCTGGACGAGCTTCCATCTGAGGAGGATGACATCTCGCCTGCGCGATCTGCTCTCGGACTGCTGGACATTCTCAGCGAGTTCCTTCCACCTTCACAAGTGGCAGTCCCGCTTCTCAAGGCTATCGGCCCTTACGTTCAGGACTCCCGACCCGAGTACCGTCGTGCTGGTATCCTCGCTCTGGGCATGTGTGTCGAGGGCTCGCCAGACTTCATCGCCACTCAGCTCAACGAGATTCTGCCTCTCGTCCTGCACCTTCTTGAGGACTCTGCCACTAGCGTCCGCTCGGCAGCCCTGAACGGTGTCTCGCGTCTTGCCGATGACCTCGCCGAGGACATGGGCAAGGAGCACGCCGAAGCTCATCCCCGCTCTCATCAAGAACTTCGACCTTGCTCTGCAGGGAATGCAGTCCACCGTCCAAGGACTCCAAGGACCCACAGCCTCAACACTCACATCGTCAAGGCCAGTGCTATGGCCGTCGATAGCCTCATCGAGGGTCTTGACCCCAAGGACGCTGCTCAGTACGTCAACGAGCTCGTCCCTCGCTTCTCTGCGCTCATTCGACCACGAGGGACCACAAGGTCCAGATGGCCGCCGTCAGCGCCATCGGCTCCATCGCCAACGCCAGCGAGGACGCCTTCCGACCATACTTCGACAAGACGATGCAGAGCCTTGGTCGCTACATCTCTATCAAGGAGAGCGAGGACGAGCTCGAGGTCCGCTCCATGGTCATTGACAGCTTGGGCAAGATCGCCAGCGCCGTCGGCGCCGAGACCTTCCCAGCCGTTTGTGCAGCCACTGATGCAGGGCCAGTGAGGAGGGTCTCAAGCTCGATCACCCAGCGTCTCAAGGAGACGAGCTTCATCCTGTGGAGCACGCTCGCCAAGGTCTACGAGGAACACTTTGAGACTTTCCTGCCCGGCGTTGTCGAGGCCCTCTTCGCCTGCCTGGAGCAGGAGGAGGCCGACACCGACCTTGGCGAGGAGGCCAGTGAGCTCATTGGACAAGAGGGTCACCATCGCTGGCAAGAAGATCAAGGTCGCTGGCGCCAATGGCGTGAGTGAGGAGGACAGCGAGAAGGAGATAATGGAGGCTCTCATGGACGCTGAAGAAGACGACGATGACTGGGATGACCTCGGCGCCGTTACCGCCGTGGCGATGGAGAAGGAGATCGCCATCGAGGTCATGGGCGACGTGCTCACCCACACCAAGGGGCAAGTACCTCCCGTACATGCAGAGGACCATCGAGACGGCCATTCCTCTTCTGGACCACTCATTCGAGGGCGTCCGGAAGAGTGCCATCAGCACGCTCTGGAGAGCATACGCATGCATGTGGGGTCTCGCTGAGGACAACGGCATGCAGAAGTGGCAGCCTGGTCTTCCTCTCAAGGTCAAGCCGACCGCCGACCTCGAGAAGTTGGGTGACCTGGTCATTCGGGGCACGCTCGCCCTGTGGGAGGAGGAGATGGACCGGTAAGCTTTCTTTCCCTTTCTCACCCTCACTGACATCGTTCCCCCTTGTGATATGCGCGCTTTTCAGGATGAGATTCTACCATTTAAACTCAGCTCACTCAGATGCCAAATGGCACATGCTGTGATATGTAGAGGCTGTTTCTGATACCAAAAGCCCATATCCTTTGCACAAACTTCGGAAAAGCTTCTATGTATGGACTTTCACTGACATGCATATTTCAGCGCTACCGTTACTGAGGTGAACCGCAACCTTGCCGCGACACTCAAGCTCTGCGGTCCCGCCGTCCTCGTTCCCGGCCCCAGCTCGCCTGACACCACCCCGTTGGAGTCTATCACGACTCTCCTTATCCAGCTCTTCAAGCGTCAGCACCCTTGCCAAAAGGATGAAGACGATCTCGACGAGCCTCTGCCTGAAGAGGAGACCGCCGAGTACGACTGGCTTGTCATCGAGACGGCCATGGAGGTCCTCGCCGGCCTCGGCACCGCGCTGGGCGAGCAGTCCGCCGAGCTGTGGAAGATCTTCGAGACCCCGATCCTGAAGTTCACTTCGTCCCAGGAACGCTTCGAGCGCTCCGCCGCCGTCGGCACCATGGCCGACTGCGTCGAGTCCATGGGCTCGGCCGTCACCCCCGTACACCCCGAAGATCATGAAGAACCTGCTCAAGCGTCTCAGCGATGAGGACCCCGAGACCAAGAGCAACGCTGCGTTCGGCATGGGTCTCCTGTGCCTCCACAGCAAACGATGCCAACGAGATTCTGGGCAATTATAACACCATCCTCGGCAAGCTCGAGCCGCTGCTGTCGCCCTCGTCGGCCGCTGGCACCTCTGATGCGGAGGCCCAGGCGCGTCTGCTGGACAACGCCGCCGGCTGCGTCGCGCGCATGATCAAGAAGGCGCCGCAGAGCGTGCCGCTGGAGGAAGTCCTCCCTCGTTTGGTGCAGTTGCTCCCGCTCAAGGAGGACTTCCGCGAGAACGAGCCGGTGTTCGACATGATCGTCGCGCTCTACCAGGCCCAGAACCCGGTCATCCAGGGCCTCACCGCGCAGCTCGTGCCGGTCTTTGAGCAGGTGCTCAGCCCCGCCGGAGGAGCAGCTCAGCGATGTGACCAAGGCCAAGGTCACGGAGCTGGTGCAGTACATTCGCAGCAAGTCGGGTTGAAGCGAACAAAACAAGGAAGGACACAGTACTGAATAATGAATTGAGATGGAGAGATGAATTGATGAACCAGAGAAAAATGTGGGCGGCGCCAACTGCATACAACATGCTGATTGGTCGAGGTCGGCTGGCCTTTTTGCCGCCAAAGAACGTGCACTGCATGTTGATGACATGGAATGGGAAGTACAGGACCACATAGGTGATACCATGGAGGACAAAAGGAAAAGTGAATTACGAGCTTCGTATGATAGAAGACATACCAAACAGACCCATCTTCGCAACCACTTTCATACGTTTTAATTCGTCATGATACTTGGAGTGATCCCGGTCGCACAGCATTGATGCATACCCAGCATTGATGCATACCCAGGTCAATGTTGGGTGTTTCTCGTGAGGAACATATCAATATGATGCCTCAGGTGCCAAGACTCCGTTCAATGTGGGACCCTGGCGGGCAGGTGCGGCGGCATCGGGTTCTCCCCACGTAACCACTTTCTAGACCACTATTTACCGGCGAAGTACACGATATCGCTCTCGTAGACAATATCGACGCCTTGCCAGGCAGCAAGTACCACAAATTGCCCGACATCGATTGGCAACCGGTCCGTTGTCGTCTCGCGACACAACTGCGCCCCTTTTTTGGATTCCTTCTGTCTGCTTTGATTCAAGGCTCTCGCGACCGTCAACATGTCTCGCTCTACGTCTGGCAGCAGCGCCGAGCAGAATCGCGCCACACTGAAGCAGTTGGTGAAATTGGAGAGCAACAAGTCTTGCGCAGATTGCAAGCGCAACAAGCACCCGCGATGGGCGTCCTGGAATCTCGGCGTTTTCATCTGCATCCGGTGCTCCGGCATCCACCGTGGCATGGGTACGCATATCTCGAAGGTGAAGTCTGTAGACCTGGATACCTGGACGGACGAGCAGACGCAGAGCATGGTACGGTGGGGGCAACAGTCGAGCGAACAGATACTTCGAGGCGAAGCTCGCAGAGGCCCATGTGCCGAACGAGGCCAAGATCGAGAACTTCATACGCACCAAGTACGACTCCAAGCGCTGGGTCATGGACGGTGGGATGCCCGACCCGAGCACTCTCGGTGCCGCCGGCGAGGACGATGATGTGCCGCTGCAGACTGTACAGGAGAACCTGCGGGCGAAGATGGGCAATGGTGGACACGCGCGGAATGGCAGTCTGACGACTGTGGGCGGCCCATTGGCACAACCTCCTCGTGGAGTGGCCCGGACCGCAGCAACCGCCTGTGGATCTGTTTGGCGACTCGGAGCCTGTACGGGCAAGCACAGTACAGCCTACTCCGACGCAAGCACGGGTGCCAGCTGCGGCGCCGCCGCCCAAGCAGAACCGACCGAACGAGAGCCTCCTCGGACTGGACTTCCTGGGAGGTGGCATGCAATCTGTGGCGCCTGCTCGAGCGGCAAGTGCGAGCCCGAGCGTATCAAGTGCCACATCAGGAAGATCTGATCTCAAACAATCGATCTTGTCACTTTACGCTTCCAGACCCGCCGCTGCGCCAACGCCTCAGTCCTCCATGAACGCCTTCGGCGGCATGCAGTCGCCACCATTGTCCCTCGCCCCTCGGCGCAGTCCGCCAGCTCGGCATTAGGTGGGCTTGGGCGATGCCTTTGGCTCACTTTCGTTCTCGAACCCGACACAACAAGCCAAGCCTTCGCCATTTTCGAATTTCTCTCCCCCAGCAGGACAAGCAAGACCAGCAGCAGCACCTGCGGCGAAGCCTTCGGCCACCCTCATGGGCGGGAGCTTCTTCGACAGCAAGCCGGCCGTGCCGCCCAAAGCGACGGCATCCCCCGCCATCGCAGCAGTTCAACGCCCTGGACAACGACTTCGGTGACTTTGGCGACTTCTCCTCGGCGGCCTCGCCGCCGGGCCGCCCCCGCCAGTAAGCCACAGCAAAGTAGCACGAGCTCGATGGGTAACCCTTTTCGGCCTCACTTCTCCGGCGCCCGCGCCGCCGCCCAAGGTCACAGCTACTGTCGCACAGCCGCCAAGCTACTCGTCCTCCGCGTTCAACCTCTCGCAGCCGGCGCCGGCACCGTCAAAAACCCGCGGCGCCCGTTACTACTGCTATCTCCAGTAACATGGACGCCTGGGGTGGCAGCAACGCGTGGGCTACACCTGAGCCCGCATCCGCTCCAGCACCGGCCCCAGTCCCTGCTAAACCTGTGGCTGCCCCCGCACCCAGCAATCTGTTCGACTCCGGCTGGGGAGACTCCCCATCCTCATCAATCACTCCGGCGAAGCCCGCGCCCACGACGACGAACACCAGCACGGCGAACAGCGGCGGGTTCTCGGTGCAGCAGGATGAGGAGTTTGGTGGATGGAGTCACGCCAGCCCGGTCGCGACGCCGAATGCAGCGCCAGCGGCGACGGGTAGTGGCGGCGGTGGAGGAGGCGGTTTCAAGTCTGGTGGAGGAAGTGACGACTTGTTTGGAAATGTCTGGGGTTAGGGTTTTGGGTGGGAAAAGACGTTTGATGGCGATTGCGTTACAGATATCATATGCACGATTGATGTTTTCGGAGGGTTCCAGCTGGGCATGTTTGCAGTGGCATGAGCGAAGACGAATGACATACAGTGGATTATGGAGGTTCATATGGTGATCACCCGTGGTGTGAAGACGATAGTTGTATATAGACATTTTCCAGCGCCATATGCTTGCCTACCTAGGTAGGCAGGATCATTGTTGTACTCCTAAAATTGGCCAGACTTAGGTCGTACAATGAACCACAACGTCAGCACTTCTACGTAGTGCTGTTCTTCCCTTTGTATCGAGTAGGTAACCTTTGACATCGGAATGATGAGATTCCCGCCTAGACACTTGCTGGCTCTACTCGCTCGACGCTGCGATATGCACGCGGTAGTCCGAACTCTCAACGGCGGATGTCACTGGTCATGCGCAAAGGGACACTCGCAGTGTTGATGATCAGTCCATCGAGTACGTGAGGCGTACGCTTGCAAAGTGTGACGCCATTGGGATCGTCCGCGAGCGCATCAGCTCCGCGCGTCCTGCGTGCACGAGGCATTGACACTCATCTCCAGTGGTCGCACCAACGCCGGTCAGCGCGCTACAGCATCAGACACTAGCTGCGAGTCATCGTCAGTGACACGCTCTCGAGCGAACAGGTGTCTCTCGTCCTGCTCTGCTGCTGCTGCTGCTGCTGCTGCTGCTGCTGTGAGTTGCATGTGACTCGGTTCATGGTGGTGTCGGGGAGGGAAAAAAATTTCTGGGTTGACGAGCATGGGTTTGCGCGTGCAGCGGAAGGCGCATTCCAGCCCGCGCGGTGGCAGCAGATAATGGGCAAGTGGGAGCAGGGCGAAGGGCTGGGCGGCGATAGCGGAGGAGGGCCGGCAGCGCAAGCAGAACAGCTCTTATCGCTTGCGCTGCCTGTACCTGACCCATTGACGCATGGTCCTTTTTTTCTGCGCAGACGTCAAGGGAAAAATAAATCCCTCGAGCTACTACACATACTAGAGTCTCGCAAGTACAGGCACGGTCCTTCCTGATCTCTCAATCTCACTTGTCTGCCTTCGCGAGACTTCCCTTCGTCGCCTGTGTGACTCGCCGTTGGTGTGACTGCGAACGGACCGCTGCGAAAACGCCTTGGTCATATATCCTTGAACTGCAACATACACCCGACTGCTACGAACGCTCACGCGACCAGACAGGCAGCTTCGTACTCTCGTTGCTGCCGGATCGTGACACAATTCGAGTCTCGAAGAGTAGACTCTAATCTCCTCCCGGCGAATGCACCTGCGCTAAAGAATCCAGGTAGAGGAGCTTCTCGACAGCCATGCAGTCACTCACCCCTCGCCCGTCCGCTCCTGCGGCAGATCGCCCGCCAGCGACGACACGTCCTCCAAGCATACCCCCCGAGCCGTGGTGTCTTCTGCGCCGGCGACCTCTCTGGCGGCCGTTCGTCGCCAGTATGCCACGGCACGCACCTCCGACTCCAGCTCTGCGCGGACCGCTGTGATCAATGTCCTCAACAACATTGGCAGCAAGCGTGAGGTCCAGCAGTACCTCGCCCAGTTCACCTCGGTCAGCTCGCAGCAGTTTTGCCGTCATCAAGGTCGGCGGCGCCATCCTGACCGACTACATCGACGTCCTGTGCGCCAGTCTCCCGCAACCTCAACCAGATGGGCCTCTACCCGGTCATCATCCCACGGCGCAGGCCCACAGCTGAACAAGCTCCTGGAGGAGGCCGGTATTGAGCCAAAGTACAACGAGGGTATCCGTATCACAGACGGCAAGACGCTCGGGGTGGCGCGGAAGCTCTTCCTGCAGGAGAACCTCAAGGTTGTGGAGGCGCTGGAGAGCTGGGGCGTGCGCGCTCGCCCCATTACCAGCGGCGTGCTCATGGCGGACTACAAGGACAAAGAGACGTATCAATTTGTCGGCGAGGTCAACCAGGTCAATACGGAGAGCATCAAGGCTGCCATCGCGGACGGCTACATCCCAGTGCTGACGTGCATGGCGGAGAGTGAGGATGGTCAGGTGCTCAACGTCAATGCAGACAAGGCGGCGGCGGAGCTGGCCAAGACGCTGGTCCCGCTGAAGATCGTCTACCTGTCCGAGAAGGGTGGTCTGTACGACAAGGAGACCAACAAGCTCATCGAGGCGATCAACCTCGACGAGGAATACGACGAGTACATGAAGAAGCCGTGGGTCATCCACGGCACGCGCAGCAAGATCCGGGACATCAAGACGCTGCTCGACGACCTCCGCGCAGCTCCAGTGTGGCCATTATCCACCCCGGACAGCTTGGAGCGCGAGCTCTTCACCCATTCCGGAGCCGGCACTCTCATCCGTCGCGGCACCAAGCTGCAGCAGGCCACCACTCTGAAGGACTTTGAGGATCTGGAGAAGCTCAAGGAGACGCTCGTCCGTCAACGTGAGGGGCTTGATGCCGCCAACGTGGTCGACCGCTACCTGGAGATCCTCGAATCTC